>JAPMUY010002511.1:5000-7500 GCA_026901105.3 Galaxias olidus | reverse complement strand
ATTGCGGCTGGATTTGATCAGCCACAAGGCGGAACTGATTTTATTAGACAAAAATGTTGAATAATAGTTCTTGTGCTTGTTGCGTTATGAACTAAAAGATAAGCGTTACAGGAAGAAGACAGTGGCTTTGTCTGAGTAAACCCTGATCCTGACCCTTGACCCCCTGCCTCTTGTCCATCTCCCTTGACATTGATGTAGAGTAGCATGTCTCCTCTCCGTCCAACATACATGTAGCATGTCCTGGGGACTCTAGCGAAGCAGAATAAGAAGGGTGTGAGTGTGTGTGTGTGTGTGTGTGTGTGTGTGTGTGTGTGTGTGTTTGAGAGGAAGGACTGGGCCAGAGGGTGCTGGGGGTGTTAAAGGAAAAGGTTTGGGGGAGTAGACGTGTGTGTGTGTGTGTGTGTGTGTGTTTCGGGGGGCTATTGGGCAGCCAGACATCACAGCTTTCTATGCTCCAGTGAACCTGAGCAGTAAATAGGTCTGCTGTACACCGAGGGGCACGAGCTGTCCACACACACACACACACACACACACACACACACACACAGGGCTTGACGGTAAAGAGAGATTACATATGTAAATGAGCTCCCATTAAAAAGTCATTGACGTGTTAATGTTTAATATCAGCCGTCAGAAGTCGAGGTCAATCAAGCCCCCCCATCTCTGTAACACACACACACACACACACACACACACACACACACACACACACACGACCTGTTCTCAATCAGACATGACCAGGCCCGGCTGACTCCCTAAAGACAGTTAACCTCTTTTTAAGTTCAGGTTTACAAATGTAGCGGTTAGCATTCACTAAACAACATTTTCTAAGGTCAAGCATGCTAATAATATACTGTAACATACACACAGTGCGCGCGTGTGTGTGTGTGTGTGTGTGTGTGTGTGTGTGTGTGAGACAGCCTCAAGGTAACAAAAGCCCACTAACAAGTCTGTTTATTTGTAATGAACTCAGTCAGATGTACTTGGACATTAGTAAACATATAATGTCCCCCCCCCCCCCTCCACCCACCCATTCCCCTCTCTCTCTCCCTCCCTACCTCCCTCCCTCATTAAACCCCTCCTCCTCCACAAACCCCTCACCTCACCTCACCCCTAACCCCGATCCCCAGCGTCAGAACAACCAGAGTGAGACACCCTCAAATGTGAAAATCGTGTCCTGTCTCTCAATTATTGATCGGTGACCACTGGCTCAACACGACTCCTGGAACACACACACACACACACACACACACACACACACACACACACACACACACACACACACACTTTCAGTCCACTCTGTCTGCTAATTATTCCAAATAGATGGCGATGGAGTGTGAAGTTGACAGACAGACCATAAGAGAGAGAAGGAAAGAGAGAAAAGGAAAGAGAGGAGTAGAGCAGAGACACACACACACAGAGAGAGAGAGAGAGAGAGAGAGAGAGAGAGAGAGAGAGAGAGGGAGGGAGAGAGGGAGCGAGAGAGAGAGATAGAGAGAGACAGAGCTCCTAAATGTGGCCTGCGACTGAAGCACTGCTCTATCCATCCACTGGTGGAGGTCACACACTCATTCAGAACCAGCAACTCCCCTTTGAGTGACAGCTCCAGCCCTTTACATGTAAAGCTCACCGCAACCACTGTCATGTAGATCTCTCTCTCTCTCTCTCTCTCTCTCTCTCTCTCTCTCTCTCTCTCTCTCTCTCTCTCTCTCTCTCTCTCTCTCTCATTTCGGGGTGTATCCAGCAGCTCTAAGTGTCCCGTTGGGGGGTAGAGGGAGGAGGAGGAGGAGGTGAAGGGTGTTTCTTCTTCTGCCTGACTGGACCTCCTCCCAACACATATGTCAGGTTGGAGCAGCACTGGCGCTTGATTGGAGGACCGGATCCCCTGCTCGGCCTTGACCCCCACTAGGAAACAACCCCACCTACTGCTAATGTGGCCTGATGGCTGCTCCCCCTGCATGCACACACACACACACACACACACACACACAAGCTTATTCACAAACAAACACAGACATCAACACACACACACACACACACACACACACACACACACACACACACACACACACACACACACACACACACACACACACACACACACACACACACACACACACACACACACACACACACACCAAACTACCCCCAAAACAAAAACACACGCACATCAAACACAAACTGCACCAGACACAGTCAGACATGAGATCAATAGATCGTAGTGTTGGGGAAACACACGGAGGTATGTGTTCATACAGACTGTCTGACTGACTGGTGCTAACTGACTGGGTGACTAACTGGCTGACTGACTCGCTGGCTGGCTGGCTGGCTGGCTGGCTGGCTCACTGGGTGGCTGACTGACTGACTGGCTGGCTGACTGGGTGGCTGACTGACTGACTGGCTGACTGACTGACTGACTGACTGGCTGACTGGCTGACTGGGTGGCTGACTGACTGGGTGGCTGACTGACTGACTGGCAGGCTGACTGACTGGCTAACAT
>JAPMUY010002510.1:0-21778 GCA_026901105.3 Galaxias olidus | reverse complement strand
GCACCTTGAGCTGGGTCCAGTGATGTGCGGTCAGTGGACACAGGGAGGTAGAGCTACGTCAGGTAGCAGTTTGCTAATCCAAAAAGCAGTTCAAGAATAAGTATGGATATCAGAACGTGGGTTTGCAATAAAAAAACTAAACACTGTAGAGACCCCAGCCGACTCCAACCAAGGCCAGTAGCCCCAGCTGATGATAATGAATGATTACGATGGGTTGGCTGACTAACGCTGTGTCCGAAATCGCATATACTGCTACTCTTTTCTTGTAGTAGGTACTTCAGCTGCACATGCAAAGTAAGTACTGTAGCATGCATTTTTGGCATACTGCAGGTACGTATTGGGATATACTAAATATCTTTCTGGCTTTTTATATATAATATATATCGAGACGCAGCCTCTGCCTCCCCTGCCCTTTACCGCACCGCACCCCACCGCACGTCGCAGCTCATAAGGATTTTTTAACAAAATTGAGAATGAGAGACTTTAATCAACAACAGCAATGATGAGTGTAATGATATTCACAAAGTGTGAATACCAAGTTATTTTAAGACATAATCAAGTGATGTGTCTGTCCTGTATCTCTGAAAACCTCTATTTAGTAGAAACTACAGTACTCTCATGGTATAAGTGTGAAGCTTCAGTAAGATTGTTTCAGAGAGTAGTGCCCCTCTCAATTCATAAACCCCTGTGAAAAGGTCAACCAAATGAGATCAGGTTCAGTTAGCCCTCAAAAAGATCTGAGTCTGATCTTGAATCCTAGTTTTGACATTTCATTCGTGAAATGAATTGGGCTTACAAAAATTCTGGTTTGACCCTGAGCTGCATCTAAGTAGACTTAGGGATAGGGGGGAATTCAGCACATGAGCCTGTCAGATGGGGAAAAATGTACTTTTTTTTGGATCAAGTATAAGTAGGACAAAACTTTGGGGTATGGTGAGACACATTTTTGGGAACATCCAACCGGTATTAATCTGCTTTGTGAGATGAACACCCTCTTAAAACAAGCTGAAAGTTCCAAACACCTCTGAAATGATCATGTGTCTCCTCTCAGGCAAACCTTATAATTACCTCCGGTATACTTCAATAGATCCTGAGCTATGTATAAAAATATTCAGGTACTATTTAAGTCATTATTAACTCTAGAGTAATTGCTATCTAGCATATGACAATCTTTTAAACAAATGGTGTTTCAAAAGAGATTCAGTAATCAAATGTATTAAAAGCCTGGTTTGGCTATACACTTTTCGTTCAAACCATACTAAAAAGAAAAGAAAAAAAAACGGTATCTTCTGTATTTACTATTTAGTTATCTAAATTGTAAATACAAAAGATGCGGGTAATTTATTTATTTTTTAAGTATGGCCTGTAAGATAATTTAAGGATTTTAAAACCAATTGAATTTTTCAACCTTATTACAAATATAACTATGCAATAAAAACAAATTAATTAAAAAAATCTTTGAGACCAGTGATATTAATATTAAATGTTTTACAGTTGTACATTTATTATTTTTTTTATTCTTTTAGACTTTTGACCAATTTTTGTAAAAAACTATAAATCAAATAAATGACAAATTTTGTGATAATATCAATGAATTAAGTGATTCAGTGGCCCAAAACAATTGTAAATGCATGATAAAGATAATGTAGCCTATAGGCCAGAATGATGTTGCATACCAACAGAATCATGAGGTCCAATTTCTCTCATGCCTCCTGAAGCATGTGAGCTAGAGAACGGGGTTGGGGGTGGCTGGGATAAAGTCTGCCTTCAACCTAGCAACTAGATGCTGATTGGCCCACAGATGGTTAGCTCTCGTTGTTCTATTGGTAGACAGGCTGCTATGAAACTGGCAAAGCAGACAGAGACAGTGGGAGGAAGGATATGATTGGCTTCTGAAAATCTGAAGAAGGAAGCTGCTTTTGTCAGTTCCTGGGATACAGTTGATGGTATATTTCTAGGCGTGACTGAAAAGGTAATTTATTCTGGGTTTAAAAGGAGGAAAAAATACACTTCTTTTTGTTATGAAATTACAGACACAATTTAGGCATAACCCCACAGGCCAAAAAAGGTCTATATTTCATAGGCAGCCTTGCTATTTTGAGTTTCAACCAGGTGGGCGAAGATGAGTTAAATTTAATATGTACGTTTTTAGAGGTCTTTGGAAGGCCCTCTGTTCATCTTACTCCAGTTCATGTTGCAAGGCCTCATCAACTGTCTCCTCTACATTGCAGACTCTATGCAGATAGCACATTATCACATGAACACATAAGAACCACACACTTTCTATCTGTCTGCCCTCTTTTATTTCACACCCAGACATACACACACAGCCCGAGGGTGACTCAGCGCGAGAACAGGCTGTCCTGGCTCCATCTTTTCCAACCAGACAGGCTGTTTTTCTGGACCGACTCCTTCGTTAGTAAAACGTTTTAAAGAGTTGAGTTGGGGGGTAAATCCCCAGGCTGGAATTCAGGCACATCTATCCAGAAGATACCTGTCCTCATCCCATTAATCCTTGCCTAACACGGACCTTCTGAGAAAGAGGGCACCTGTTGTTCAATTCCTGGTTGACCAGTTGGCCTGCAGAGGTCATCATTAACGGCCTGAACGGACGTGCTGCCAACCCGATAATGCTTCTCTCCGTCCAGTACAATATGTTCCCTAGCTCTTCGCACCACCAGTATTACCCCCCAGCTTTACACAAGCTAAGCCCATTAAGACTACAATGGCTATTTACCTCACCTTACGTTATGGTGCATCTGGCAGTTAGTGACTGAGCTGGGCAATGTGTGCTAATCATGGTAGTGAGATCTACTGTATGTGGCAGGTCAACAAGGTGGCCCCTGTACCATGGGCAGGGCTTCTACAGGCTGAAAAAGTAACCTCAAGGCTTAGTTTTAAATGTTAAGTCTTAACCACTAGCATTTGGCTATCACAGAGAGAACAAAATACAGGCAAACCGCTTGGCTAAGTACACTGCATCAAAAGATTATAGGATATGAGGATATTTACTTGACCGCTTAGATATAGGCTTTTTGCAAGCAGTAGCCAGGAGAAAGGATACTTTGTATACAATAGACTTGACATACAGTGCTGTTCCTAAATGTAATAATACCTTAAATTATCCATTACAATACATGGAATAAAGATTGAGACAGGGAAGAACACTTTTAAGTCAACGGAAACCTCATCAGTTTATTGTCCTCCAGCAAGAAAAAGATCAGAATCTCACATTGCTCAGCATTATACCGGATCACTTTCCTTAAGAGAAGCAATGACACTTTGCATCAACTGACCACAGAAACAAGTTTGACAGTCTCTGCAAACTGAGTCTATTGTTCTTTAGCTCACACAATGTGCCAAGAACAACTTAGATTTATTTCCTCTTAAGCTATGCAGGCCGCATATCAGGAAAACATTCATAGCTCTGGCAATGCCACACTTCAAGTAATGGAGGGCCAGGTACTTCGTGACCTCTGGCAGTTCACTCAAACAAACAAGGTCACTGGCAAAGCAATGACATCAAAGATAATGCATTGTTTGTGGCAACTGTCCACTGCCACTGAAAAAGCATTCTTGTCATTAAAACTCAAACTATACAAATACTGTGGAGATTGCACTTTCTTCAAACTTTCATCATCTGTGGCTTGTAATTTTTTTTTTTTTAGAAAAAATATATATAGAATACAAAAAGCTTATACTTTAAGTAACAGAATATAACATACAGTACTTCGGATTATGTTTTGATCAGCACATCAGCAGGTGTACACAAATTGCCCCTTCTTTAATCTAATCACTGGTTTAATAATCAGGGATGCACTTGATCACTAAGTGCTTTGGTTAACAGGTACAACATTAAGTATGCTATTACAATGGTATTGTACACAATGTTAATGCTACATATTTATCCATAAGTGACTGAGTGTAGCTACTCAGAAAGGGGCCAAAGAGTCAAAATGAACCGTAGCCTTTCACATAGTAATCCCACATGGCTTTTACCCAAAACATGTTTGGTCCACCACAGCAAGAACTGAATCAGCTTCATACCAGCACCATTGTATCTAATTAACCAACATTACTAGCGACCCATATGTACATCACACAATTCAATTGGTCTCAACTGAAGAAAAGTACCTAGGGACTACAAACGTTAGGCCATTATGGTTTTGACAAAATGTTGGATCCAAAACTTCAAGCTGTCAATATGTGGATGGTATAACAAAGAACAGAGCACCTTGGTGTACGAGAGCATTTACTGACTTGTTGGTTAGCATCCCCATGGCAAATAAACAAAATAAACAAGAAACATAAAAGAGTAAACAAAATTTTAACTAACAACCCGACTAACAGTGTTGTTAACAAAAAAAATCAAAGTTCAAACTGACATTCAAGTTCCGGTCCCACTTCAATCTGTGAAACCACGTTCACGAAAAACCGCTGGAATCTCTCTAGTGCAAATGTCACACATTCCTCTGCAAAGAACCCCCCCCCAAGATGCCCTCAGAGGACACGGTAAACAATGTCTGTCGCCCTGTCCGTCTACATCTCAGGTGCCGCCGCAGCAATCTCCGCTGTGTGTTTAGCTGTCTTTAGGTGGTCCTCTGTGCGGGAGGAAAGGGCTGGGGTCGTCGCGTGCACAGGGTGGGCCAGCCGCACGTCCAAGGCCTCGTTATGCTGCACTAGCGAATTGCACCGGTAGTGGAGGACCAGGTCTTTGAGAGAGCAATGGATGTCATAGGGCTCGGCAAAACCGTATCCGTGTGGCGTGCTGTATACCATGCAGTGCTTAACTTCGTCATTCACACTGTAATAAAAGAAAAATAAGTAAAGAATTCAGTCAAATGTTTTGTAACTGGCAAAATGTGATACCATTGTGTTCTTTATTGTTCAGTTGTAACAAACTACAGAATGGTACTCACACCACAGAGCAGGCGTAGCATCCCTGCTTGCTGCTTTCGCGGATCAGGAAGGTACCAGGCGGCTTACCCTGGAGCATTTCCTCTGCCTGCGTCCGGCTCATTTCGCCAACAAACCAGTTGGTCTCGTCCTTGTGAGGCAGTTTTTCCTCATCTCCCTTCAACACGTAAGTGCTGCAAACAGACCATGAATAAAATTTTGAATGTTTTTTTTAACTGTCTGAATATCAACTGCTATTTATGTAAGTTGTGAAAATGATGAATTGTACATGTAAATGTATGTACATTGTGAGAGAAAACGGGCTCGAGTCTTAATCCCCTTTCTACAAAGTTTTCCAACAATTCTCGTCCCATCTCTTTCAATATATATATACATATATATCGAATTACTTTTGCAGTTCCACATTACACCCTTACAACTGAAGATGTGTTATGTAGATTATTGACAAAAGATATCATTAATCCTGAACAAGTTGAAACACAATATTGGCAACAACTGTACATAAATTGGAGAATTGAATATGAGACATACTCATCAGGGCTGTCATTCTGAATTCCCAGCCAGTCGTTAATACGTTTCTGTCGCACGCCTTTGTGATTCAGCCAGCTAGCGTCAGAACACGTGAGAGAGGAAGTGATGAGCAGGAAAGATGATTGTTAATAAAACATTTTTCAAATACTAGCAACATCACAAAATAACAGTTAAACTCTCTGCTTGAATATTTTAATCCTGTTACTATTATTAACTAAATACCATTCAGCACTTTAAGAATTGTTTTTACAATGAAAAACGCTTCACAAATACAATTTATTACTATTGTTATAATAATAATAATTATTATTATTATTATTATTATTATTATTGTTATGTATCTGAGCATTAGACGTTATTGAAAAGGTGGCGTGTCGCTACTCACTTGAGGTACTGGTCCCTCAAGCTGCGTAGCTCTATCAGGTCTGGCCGTAGGCTGTAGATCTTCCTGTCCTTCTCCCTGTAGTCCTGCACCTGGTTTTGCAGGTCCTGCTCTAGATGGACTTTGCTGTCATAGATCTCCCCCAGCCGACACTTGAGCTTCTCATAGTTGACTAAGAAGCTAGGAGGGGGAAAGGGGCAAAGGTTACGAGGGGTGCCTGGGTGAGTAGACTGACAGCCGCATGTGTCTTAAGTCTAGACAACTTGTAAAAGCTAACATGCACTCACAATATGGGACCATGAACAATGATGAACCTTTTGATGAGCTTTAGCTTTTAAAATGGCTTACCTCTCCAGGTCTTTCTCTGCTCCCTCGGACTGGTTGTTCCTCTCAAACTCCTCTCCATAGCGCTCCTGCTCACGACACTGCTCTTCGAAAATCATCATTGTCTCGTTAAATGCTTCGATGGCTGTCCTCTTCATCTGAATCTCCTGATGAAATGAGCCTTTCAGTTAGCAGTTCGTTTTTAACATAATTTTTTCACCTGAGGAGGTTTGTCCTTTCTTTTTACCTGTGAGGTCTTGGTGAAGGCCTCGTAGAGGTGGTCAAACTCCTTGGATTTTTCCTGATACTGACTGTGAAACTCTTGGAGTTTCCTGCCGGCCACGTCCACACTGTCCTCTTTCAGTAACTGGTCCTGAGAATGTATATATTCCTAAATTAGAAATATGTTTTCACTTCCAAATCTGACCATAGCTCCATTTCATAGCTCACGTAAACATTTATGAAAGGTTATATTATACCAAAATGTTCTGAAACCAAAACAACGTTTGAAAATGACACCAACAGTGCACAATATTTTCCCTCACATGGTTTAAATTGTAAACGGGACGTCGATTATCAGTTTAATACTTGATCAGTGTAAGGACATTTAAGAGGTAAAAGAACCTTTCCGCACCTGTTGGAAGCAGGAGACAGGGTGGGTCAGCATCACATCCAGCGTAGCATTGTACTCCACCAGTGGATGATGCTGGTAGTGCCAGACCAGCTCCTCCACCGAACTAAAGGTCAAAGGGTCTGAGAAGCCATACTTCCCCTCCCGGTGGTAAATCTTAATCAGCTTGTTGTGGCCATCTTTCCTGCAGATCAATGAAGGAGGTAGAGAATAAGATATTGTAGCACCGGAAAATAAATGAATGTTTATGAATCTACTGCGACAGTGTGCGGGAGGATCCATGTCCGTTGTCCTTACCTCAGGGTCAGGGTAAAGTCTCCCTGCGTCTTGGTGGAGGCGTCACGGACAAGGAAAGAGCCGTCTGGCATGTCACGGAGGATCTCATTAACTTCATCCCTAAGGGGGGGTTATAACAAAGCCACATTAACATACACGCAAGAAAATCGTTTAGTTAAACATTGACTTAGCAGTTGTGTGAAAACCCCACGTATATAACACATAAATGTATCGTTCAGCTGTGTACCTGCTTACGTCTCCCCAGTACCATTCTGCATCCTGCAGCTGATAGCTTGGGGCCTCCCTGAAGCAGTTGGACTTTGTGGAAGACATGGGCTTTGTTGACCGAGGTGGGAGTGCTGGAAGAGACAAAGGTGGTTGTGTTAAATTGGATAGTTTCCAAAGAAAACATTTCAATAGCCAGAACTATTTGTTGAACTATCTATAAGGGTAACATAGACCATGAGTTCCCCGCTCCTTCCGCTCTCCCTTAAAACTCAAGCACACACAGAAAGCTTGCTTGACAAGGCAAGTCAAACTCTTCTGACAAGTCTAGGCATGTCTCCAGCGGATGGTCTCCTGATATCAGTGCCAGTATAAAGTCAGTGTTACAGTAATATGCCTTGGTTTTGAAAGATACACAGCAATGGTATAGCAGAGGAAAAATCACTCTGTTTGGCCATGCAACACTCTTTAATTGTATATAATTGTTTCGATTACATTTAGAAACTAGGTGGCTGCTTGAACCCTAAACGTGCAGCTCTTAACAAATCCAGGTAAATTGTTTGGTCATAACTTTCAAAAAGTATATGTTAAGACTACACCTTTCAGAATCTTATCAACTTTTCCCTAAACCTTAAAGGAGACTTGAAGTGTGCCACAGCCAACCGACTGCACCTTTTCCAAAAAATGAAAGGAGTAGGCCAAACCGCATCAAAAGAAGGCAAAGGCCGATATATTTCACTGCAGGACAACAGTGCCATTCATGAGGCAGTTAGCAGAACACGAGCACCCTCAGAGAGGAGAAAATGTGGCTCTCAACCTCCTTCCGCTACCTCTTTTTTCTAACCTTAAAATAAGCAAAAGACAGGTGCAACAGCACAGTGGCAGCAAAAATTGAAAGCTGTGAGCCTGTGACTCCTAGACTCAGCAAAATTCCATCTGCACACCTACCCCCCTCCCATCCCTTCCTGTCTGCTACCCAAAAAACCATACAGGGCCAAAACCATATGCACAGAGAAATGGCTTGGCAAGTGAAAGCAATAAGTTTAATATATATCATATCAGCACCATATATAGACATATATATATATATATATATATTATTATATATATTGTACATATGAATAATATGATATATATATTATTATATATATATATTATAGAAAAATGGTATATATATATATATATATATATATATATATATATATATATATATATATATATATATATATATATATATATTATATAAAACATTTTGTCAATCTATGGGTTGCATGTCAAATTATCCTGATGTGTAGGTCAACAGTCTACTGTGGCCAACATTCTAAATATATGCCTCATGAATATTATGGAACCAATTCTCAATTGCAAGGAGTAAAAAAGTCTTGAGACAGCCTGTCAAACCAGTTGCCCAGTCTGTGCAGCCGATAGCCTACTTTCAAAGCGCACTCAGATTAACCACGGTCGGCTGCTGCAGGGAGTGAGAACAAAGCAGTCGTTTCATTAGAACTTATAAGCACCCAATAGGCAACTATAGACAAAGAACATCTTATGAGAATAATATCTGACTATGTAAATAAAACATCTAAAATGTTTCCTAGTATTTACAAGCTTTCCTGGAGAGACAAAGGAAGACCACAAGACACTGCGCATTGGTCTATGAAAAGGTATTACGTAATTGGCAAGTGAACCGCTCTATGCATGCCTGGGCAATGCCATTGAGTGTGTGTGTGAGTGTGTGTGTGTGTGTGTTTGGGGGGGGGGGGGGGGGATAACCCCGTTTTTTTTTTTTAACGAAACACATTACCTGCCGACACCTGTGAAGCATTAGCCAGATGTCAACTCTATTATTGCAAGTAGTTATAAAGGGGAAAAACGTTTAGGCAAAGATAGTTCCCTGTACTGGTCCTGTAAGTGTACCGTGCAGACAATAGAATAGGGCAATAAACGTATGCATACCTGGCGGTGCTTGATCCATTTCGATGTAAAATATAACATCAACAGGATTAAACATCCCGTTACAAAACGTGTAGTATTCCGGATGGTTTACAGACACACTTAATATCTTTAAACTATAACTTTCTCCTGGACAAAAATGCTGAGCAACTGAAAACGCACATATACTAGAATACAGTAGCGAGAACCATACATTTCTTTCTACTCCAGCTTTGCAGAGCATTACAAACTCCAACTGTTTTTATTTAAAAAATTCTTTATCGAGGATTATAAAACGAAAAGGGTTGTCATCCCGTGCCATTCCTTGGTGCACGGGAACGTCTCAGACCTACTTCAGTTCATCACTGAAGTCAAGGGACTTTTAAGGGATCTGTAACATCATACTGGGAACAGCCAACATGCTGTTCATAGGGGAGGATGTTTAAATGTAATTATTTTTGTACGGACATCAACAGACCCAAACAATGTATTGTGTTGAAAAATTAAGAATACTAATACAGTTTAGAATACTTTCATGTCAAGAATATTCAATGTTATAAGACAAAATCTACATAAACTTAAGTGGCTTTGAGATCATCCCCCTCACTTTAGTAAGTGGTACACTCCAGATCATTTCATTCAACTGTCCTCGGTTGCAAGTATAACTGCAGGGATATTCGTTAGAAAACCTTTGAGATACACATTGAGACGTTCCCTTCAGTCTGTTATCAATATAGCTAAATGTATGAATGCAACTGGTCTTGATGGTTTGTTTAAAAAAATAAATGCCGTGTTGGCATAACAATACAGGATTGACGATTTTATAGATTTATTGATCTGGATTAAGTTAATTCTTTACTAAAATTCAGTCTGACAGCAGCTACTTAGAAAGTGTTTGTCATTTGATTTTGGTTTAGTTTTTTATTATATTGCATTTTTGTGTTGTTTAGTTGTTTTTTGAGGGGGTGAGAGAAGATGACCAATGTATAAAATTTAATTGATTATATAATTTGAAGAAACGACGAATTAAACAACACAGTTAAACAGGGGGGAGGGGGGGGGGGGGTCTTTTAAAGTCCCTTTTAGGTAAATGTTCATAGAATTGGCTCTGAACTTGCATGAAGACAGCAGCCTGCTGCCATTCTTGTTCAACTTGTCAAACATGTCCAACAGCAAAAGTTGCTCTCTGTGACTGTCATTGGGGTGAAGTGTGGCTCGTTCCTGAGCTAAAGTCAACACCCTATCGTCAAATCAAAAATAAAATGAAAGTTTGTCATAGAGAGACCTTACACTGCATCAATTTCACTATTATATTGGTACTATACAAAAATTAAAAGCTATTTTTATTATTCATACCAGTCAGTAAAACGCTAAATATTGTTAAGTATTATAACATTAAGAGTTAGAGAAACGGATATAGAAGTTTATGGATCTAGAGAGGGACAGAGAAAGAGAGTGGGAAGGGAGTTTGTGGTGATGGAAGAGCTGTCTGTTCAACATTGGTCAGAGGTCTTTTTCTGTTGGTGTTCAGTTGTTTATGGCAGGTTCACCTTTGACCTTCAATGGAGAGTGAGTTACGGGGGGAATGGACCCTAGCGCAGAGATGGGCTGTATTTTAATTTGAAATATTTCAGATATGTTATTTCAAATATGTTTCAAAATAGTATGTAATTTGTAATATGTTACTTCTTGGAGCTCCATCCATCCATCCATCCATTAGCTATACCGCTTATCCTATGCAGGGTTGCGGGTGGGGGGGGGGGGCTGGAGCCTATCCCAGCCGACATAGGGCGAGAGGCGGGGTACACCCTGGACAGGTCGCCAGTCTATCACAGGGCACTTCTTGGAGCTGTATTTTGTATTTGAAAATACTTTTCAGCAGTCCCCCTGGCTGCAACATTCAAGTCATCAGCATGGCGATGACGAGCCTCCTGACAAAATTGTGATATGACGTGATCATGCTGTGTGTGCTGATTATGTACTTCAAACATGCATTTTTAAGTTTATTATTGACCGAATATCATGAATTTTGTTTTACTCAGATTCAATGATATTTAGCTCAAACCATCTTTTACTAATTTCTTCTTCCACAATTTCCAAAAGTGTTTTGAGATCCACCCATAGATAGAACACATTGGCATCATCTCCAAATAGTACAAATTGGAGCAGGTTTAATTATTTACAAATTCAGCCAGCCACATATATCAGTGACTGGTTTTTGATTAAGGTAGGGAGGAAGACAATGATGAATGCCCTGATGTAACCATCAAACCAACTCCCAAGGGAGCCTTGCTAGACCATGATGAACAAATTACCTCAGTGGCATAATGTGTTAAAACATGTTAGAAATGTGTATTCGGAACGTTAAGTATTTTTGGAGTATTTGAAATACAAAATACATGTATTTCAATTAAATACATTTTGGACACCAGTATTTTGTAATTTATTTGGCAAGGAAGTATTTGTATTTTATAACATGTTAGATTATGAAGTATTTTTGCAAATCTCTGCCCTAACGCCCCTACTCCCCATCAGTAAAGATAGATTCCCTCGTCTTCAGCACCCCTTCAAAATTCATTGGCTGTAAGTTTAACTGTGAAACTATGCACACATACACAAGCAAACACATGAACGCAAATGTTATACTACACACACACAAAAATACCTTTGTATACTGGGGGGAGGGGGGGGGGGTCTGAAAGCCCACAGCCACTAGTTGATAAGCCGGTAAGCACACTGTATACAGTACATGCATTAATACGTGTATGTGTATGTTGTCTATGCATGTCCATGTGTGTGTGTTTGCATGCTCCTTTTCTTCATGGCCTGTCAGGGCAAGTCATAGGCTGCCGTCCCCCTGGGTATCAGCCAGTGCCCAGAACATGTCATTTGACCCCTTGTGACACTATTTACTCACGGTCTGCTCTGGTAACCCAACAGCATTAGGCCCTGGATCTATGTAGGGTCTACAAATAGTAATGACGCTATGAAGCTGTACGAATATTCATTTGGAAGGCATAGTGTGGGACAAAGAAAAAGGATTGTACAGTTTCTGTGAATGTGTTTCTGCGTGCGTTGCATTGTGTGACAGGGTCGACTTACGTATTAAGCCTTTGGGCTCTGCTACCTAGATATACAGACAGCCCTGATGGGATCAACGTGAGCTAATCATAGGATTAACAGGATAGGCTGATACTGCAACCCTGTCCAGCTGCCTTCCAGCTCTAATGACTCTTCCTGATCTCTATTGCGGCAATATTTTGGAAAAGTAAGAGGAGCAGCAAAACCTGTAAACTAAGTAGACATTTTGGACTTCACTCTTTGTGTAGAGATTAATCGTGAATTGTTTATCTTTACAATTTGCCATTCAGAAAAAATAGGTTTTCCAAGATTGAATTTGTTATGGCTCTTAAATTGCATTATGGTATTTATTTTTTACGTCTGTGGTCTGTCAGTCTGCCATCTACAGTATGCATTTGGTTCACCACCATTGAAGAGATGCAGAATGGCCTTTGGAGGATTTTCTGCAGTCACCATGGAGAGGCTGTGGGGTTTTCCTGACTGTCTGCCAGGAGCAGCACACAAAGCATTCAGTGGGGCTGCCAGAGGCAACTGGACCGCGGGCAGAACGTAGGACGGGCTATGGTCTGGCCTGGAATTGCAACTTGTGGGACAATGTCAGAGCTGGAATAGAAACATGTTGTATGACCAAAACTATGAGCTTCAAATAGCTAGGCCTGGGAAATATAGCTGTTGTTTTTGCTAGGTCTAAGAAAAGCTAAAAAGAATGCAAACCCTTGAAACAATACTACGGAGGGAATGTCAAAATTACATCTACATGACAGACAGCATAAAGTAAACATCAGCAGAAGTGTTGTGTACGTCCCTTTGTTTCCGCTGAAACCCTACCTTTATATTACACTTGCCCCTCTTTCAGACTCTGTCTCTCTATTCAGCGTTGTCCTCGACAGCGACCCATATCTCCATGTCCCTGAATCATCCCATGCCCCCCCCTGTCAGAGCCTAATCTAACCAGGCAAGGTGACACAGAGGAACTCCTGGCATGCCGCCCCATACCATTTACCGTGTCAGCTGTGGACGGGGATCGTCTGGAGTGGAGGCGACGACCCCAGCTCCACTTTCAGTGCCCTCCGTTGGCAAGCCCTGTCCTGTCTGTGTGCAAAGGGTCCAAATAAAGACTGAGTCTAGGGGGGTTCATAATGTGACTGGCAAAGGTTGTACGTTCATGCAGTCTTTAAAGCCATGAATTCACAAGCCACTTCTAATGATAAATGTACAAACTTACTTTGAGTTTTTATTCTCTAAGATGGTTAAGATTGTCTTGAATGCACTGTATAATGGCAGATTTTTTTTTTTATTAACACCTGAGTGAGAGACCCACAGTTTACACCATGGAACAAGCAGTTTTACCATGGTGCAACTGGTTAGCTATGCTTTGTTTTAAGAGTGAGATCACGTGTGTCTCTAAGCAGAGGATCCGCCGTACAAAGCTCCGTAAAAGCACTAAACACTGGAACCGTGTGCTCCACATTACACATTGTGCAAACGTTGACTCAAACACACATAGACTTACTGGCACACACATAGACACACTGAAACACAAACACACATGGATACACTGGCACACACAAACACACATAGACACACTGAAACACAGAGACACACATAGACACACTGAAACACATAGACACACATAGACACACTGAAACACAAACACACATGGACACACTGAAACACATAGACACACATAGACACACTGAAACACAAACACACATGGACACACTGAAACACAAACACACATGGACACACTGAAACACATAGACACACATAGACACACTGAAACACAAACACACATGGACACACTGAAACACATAGACACACATAGACACACTGAAACACAAACACACATGGACACACTGAAACACATAGACACACATAGACACACTGAAACACAAACACACATGGACACACTGAAACACATAGACACACATAGACACATGGACACACTGAAACACAAACACACATGGACACACTGAAACACATAGACACACATAGACACACTGAAACACAAACACACATGGACACACTGAAACACATAGACACACATAGACACACTGAAACACAAACACACATGGACACACTGAAACACACAAACACACATAGACACACTGAAACACACATAGACACACTGAAAAACACAAACACACATAGACACACTGAAACACACAAACACACAGACACACTGAAACACACATAGACACACTGAAACACACATGCAGTATCACTGGTTGAGCAGAATGGAGCAGAAGGTAACAGCAGAGGCCTCTTTCGTCCTCCGTGCCAAAAACCCTGTGGACAGAAAGGACAAGGCCCAGTCCCATCAGCACTATAACTCTATTAGGCCGGCCTCCAGGATGCACCGGGCAGCCCACAATGGCACCATTGTCTGCGGGGAGAGGGAGCAGCCATTGTGGGTACGAATCCAGGATTTATTCTCTCTCCTTCCCGTTCGGTGACCTTCACCTTTGACCCCCACCGCTATCTCAGAGCCTTACAGACGGAGGCTTTACCACCTTCCCCTCGGGCCTTAGAGCTCCACAATGACCCAGGCCTACTAAGTAGCCTCGCTCTGGGGGACCAGTGTTTGGGATAATTCAGATGGGTGTCAGAAGTGGGGGGGAAGTGAGGGAGCAAGGGAAGGGGGCTGGGGCTGACCTATTGAAAAGGTCACTTGGAAGGCAGGAGAGGCGATTGCTAAATGGACTCTCTCTGTTTGTCCCCCTTGGCCTAGGTTGCAGCGCTGTTATTCATTAGCAGGTAGGAGAGAGGAAGGGGCCGGGAGGAGACCCACAGGTCTGTAGTCAAGAGGGCTGGGCCGAGGTGCGTGCCCAGGGGTTCTGTCTGACTCACGTGCACGTACACACTGAGTGCACGTAGGCACACAAACCAGTGTGCGCGCACGCACACACACACACTCTACTCCCATTCCTTGAGCTGAGAGGGTAGAAGAGGACTCGGTTGCGAGGCAGATTTAGAAAATGAGGTTTGCAACAACACAGTAGATGTCAGCAGTTTGATAGAGGCTGCTCAGGTCCTGAAACCCTCCTTGCACTCACAAAAAAAATTTTTTTATTTGAAACCCCTTGAACTTTTTCAAACCTTTAACCCCCATAACTTTTTCTTGGAAAACAATTGCGATGCGTCTTGCAATTTTACAGTGGCAGGTTGGTTGCATTGCTGCCATGTCACTGCCCGCATCCTTACATTTCCATGTGTGACACACACCAGGTTCCCCCGACCAAATAAAAATAAGCTTGAATTTCACGCCTAGCCAAACGGTCATGATGTCATGTTTGGAGGACAGAATGAGTCGGTTTGTCTGTCGACTCGGGAGGCCTATTCTTGCATGTCTGGGTGGGAGCGCAGTGCATAATTGCAGAGCGGGATCGCATGCGAGGCTGGGGGAGGGAGAGAGTTAGCACGCAACATGAGTTTTGGCCCGGAGTTGCTGGTGCCGGTGCCAAGTTTGTCCAAAGGCCTGCTGCTGTGTGTGTGTTAGCTCTGGCTTGCCCTGGAGCCTGTCACAGATCCAGCACATGCCTGCTTCTCCTTCAGCAGATTGAATGGGTTGTAACCCATGGTGGCATGGATCAAACCTCTGGGACAGTCTTCAGAACATGTGATGGTTAGTTGACTGGTTGGTGTCTGCATGCGAGACTGTTTAGGTGTGATTGCGTGCTTGTGCCTTTCATAGTGCAATCCATGCCAAATAAAATCCATGAAAAATATTCTAGGTGGGGCCGTGCCATATTCAGTCTGTTTCACCAATACAATTTAACATTAACTGCAGGATACCAGTGTTCTGTGAAATAGTAAGTATCTATAAAAATATTGGCAATATAAAAAGTGTGAGGCATTCTTACAAAATGAAATCTTATGCTAAAGTCAACTATAATATAGAAAAACATATAAACATAATTATATTATACAAAAACAAATGGGATCAGGGGAACTGTGTGTGTGTGTGTGTCTGTCATCTTATTTGTAAAGGAATTTGGCCATTCTGTCCTTCTGAGTGGCAAACCTCTCAATTACTTAATTATTGAAGTCAGGGATGTTTTTGATTCGTTTTTTGTCCACGGAGAGCATAGCCAGAGCATTCAGGCGATCCTGTGTCATGGTGTTCCTCAGGTAGGTCTTGATCCTGTTGTCATGGGTGTAGTGATAAGGATTTTTAAAAGACTGACCGCCCTGCAGAATTTAACACAGTCAATAATCTTTGATTAAACGTGCCTGCTCTTATCCACCTCTTCATTGTGTTTCCTCATCCCAATCCTGTGTCCGTCCAGTTGCGTGGCGATTTTAACTCTGCACAGCATGGCTAGCTTGACCGTATTCTCCATATCATGTGTTCCCTCGAACACTAATGTTTCTTAATCTTCTCTGATAGATATTTAATGTCTCTTACGCCTGTAACAGTCCATGTTGTTGTATTTGTCCTAGTTGTTCTAAAAAGTAGGCATGGGAAGAAAAACATGGCATTTCCATGACTGCATCCAGCTACCCAAGCTTTTTGTCATACCAACTACGGGAGAAGCCTAGCATGTACTTTTAGTTTTTTTCACAACTCTTTCACTCATGTTTTTTCAACTTAAGTTCTCCTCTGAAATGGGTTTTGATGAATAGATAATATTGAATTAGGGGAAGCCTAAGATCTTAGCCATGTTCATCAAAACATTACATTATATTACAGTCATTTAGCAGACACTTTTATCCAAAGCGACGTACAATGAACTTTCAGGTACAGTCCCCCTGGAGCAACTTAGGGTTAAATGCCTTGCTCAAGGACACACTAGTGATGGTGTTCCCAGAGGGGCTCGAACTCATGATCTTTTGGTCACCAGGTAGCAGTTCTACCCACCACCAAACCAACTTCCTCCACCACCAAACCAACATCCTCCACCACACAGGCTGACTCTACTTGGGGTGCTAAATTTATCGGCATTTTAGCATCAGATTCGAGGACATGATTGGCTAAATTTATGTTGCTAATGTTGCTGTGTATTTTTTGTGTCGGCTATTGGCTGTGCTACAGCACTGAATGGGCGCTTTTTCTAGTGCCCCAGAGGAGATAATGAGAGAGAAGGAATGAACAGTCAGCTAATTTTACCCCAAATATAATGATTTATATTTGATATATTCCATGTTATTGTGCATTTGAAACACATACATACATAAAATATGTAATTATTGTTTATTTAATAAATGTTTGAGTAAAAAAAAACAAAAAAACCTTTCCACCAGGTGGAGGCACGTAGGGCGGCGCCCTAGTGCCCCCCTATAGGCCAGCCGCCACAGATCCATGCCATGTTGCATATTGCTATCTGTTACAATCTCTTTTAGTATCTTTACCGGCCATCATCTCCAGTGCATGTCGCCCACGAGAAGAATGCTTTCCTCTGCTATTTTGGTCCAGTCTTTTGCCTGGGCTTGTCTCTACTGGTTAGGGACTTGATACAGCTCTCGTTCTCCATCTCTCTCGTTCTCCATCTCTCTCTCTCTCTCCTCTGTCTGTAGCTCTCTCCTTACCACTGCAGCCACATTTCTGGTCCATGGCCTTCCATGCTCGGACTCCTCTGAAATCCTATTAAATGAATGAAATCTGGGAATAGGAATCCTACTAGGACATGGTGGAGAGGACAAGCCCACCATTACTGTGGCTAGGAGGGGGGGCGGGGGGGGGGTGTTTGTTTCCCCTACTACCTACCTTACACTACCAAACCGTTTGAGAGGGTTGCCTCATTGTCTGTCCACATGGTGACCATACACACTGCGATGGGGCACTCTACACACAAAGAAAAAAACGAAAGAGCAAACCAGTGGTGGTAGCTTCACAGCCTAGCGTTAGGGGGAATTTATCTTTAGTCTGCGGGGTCAAAGGTCAATGAGATAAGGAGCCAGATGTCCCTGAGGAGGTTGGGAGTAAGAAGTGGAGCACCAAGCAAAGAGTAAAAATGGGGGTGCTATGGGGTTTTGGTTGGAAGAGGTTGTTGGGTGAAGAAAGGAGATGTGCCACACGGTTAAAACAGGGGGCAATCTCTTATAGGCCGGAGTTTATCTGACCATCTTCAGCTGTCTGTTAAGATTACACAGCATCAGAGGTGTCACCCCCAGTAGCCCTCAAATAGGAGAGGTTATACATGAAAAATACAAAGCTCTTTCAGCTTGCTAGAACAATGGAACTGTATTACAGACGTTAAACCCAACAAAGGCAACCGTATGTTGTGTTTTTGTGTTGATGAGTTCAATGCTGAAACAACATCATACGGTTAGCGAGGTCCTGTACCTAGATGCTGATTTGTTATGAAAAATACAATGTCTGTATATTATTTCAGTCAATACAACATACAGGCCTACTGTAGATGTCAATTACAAGTGGGCTATCCTGTCAAGTTAAATTGTTAACCTGTATATAAGCAGCGGCAATTATATAAACTTTGTGAATTACATTTCAGTGTAAATTGAGATAGCCTAACTGAATAGACCATTGCTTAAGTGTTGCAAGGTTTAGTTCTTTCTTTATGTTAAGTTGAGTTCTAGGCCTTACTGTCTGCTACAGTAAATTTTTTTAACCATTGACTAAAAAAGAAGGCCCAGATTCTAAAGATCCCAACTTAATAGAGAGGATAAACATTTTGACATGGTTTAACAAGCAGACATTCAAACAGGTGCAGAGAAAAACCCTGACTGAACTCACAATTTAACTGCTTTAAATTCCCTCAATTATGACTATAAAAAGATAAGGAAACCTAAAGCCTTAAATATGAGGCTGTAGATGGTAACTAACCCTTTCCTGTCAGTCTTAGGGCTTATTTAATGGCCAGCCACCCTATTTGTTTTCATAGGGTCAGAAAAGCCTGCGTAAGTATGTCGGACTGAAAAGTGGGTAATATGAGAGGGGGAACCACACGACCACTAAATCAGTAAAATGGGAACCCAGAGTCGCTGTACTTTGGGAAGGAGCTGGTTTACCACTCTTCATAATGGATGGTGTTTCTCTTTAGCCCAAGGCGTTGGAGTTGAGGTCATTTGCAAACAAGACACACGCTGCGTCTCAAATCGCATACTACTACTTTTTTCTTTAGTAGATACTGTAGCTGCCCTTAGAAAGTCCACACTTTTGCTTAAAGTAGGCATACAATTGGGACATACTACTTTGTCATAACATCCGTCGCAGTCAGTAGCGCCAAATTTGAAAATAGTTGGTGCTCCATCGGTCCGGAGAGTCGATGTGACGTATCTTTCGCTTCGCAGAGCATTGCATTGTGGGTCAGAAAAGTGTGCTGGCTAGGAAACTGTAAAATACGACCGGATGTATTAGGACATCCTGGTGTTTTTGGCTTGCTACATTTGACATACTATGTATTGGGACATGCTAAATCTTTTTCTGGCTTACCATATTGTGTGCTAATATGGGTCTTGGGATGCAACCACAGCCTAGGCCATGTTGTTTTAGACAGCAGAAGATATTCTAATATTGTATTTGGCCTCACTCCTTCTCACTTTCTTTCTTTTAAGTGCCTGTGGTGGCAACCTAAAGAAACAGACAGACACACATACACTGGTAGCTCTGTTATAATTGAACCACACACAGACAATGATGTACATAGGCATTATGTGGCAAGCATACACCCAAAGCACATACTTACAAACACAGGTAAACACAGTGATGGATGGGTATATCATTGTAACCGTCACACCAGTCTGAGTACAGTATCTGATGGCCACTCTCGCTCTCTCCCTTTTAGTGTGACTATCTCTTAAAGCGATGACCTCATTCCCTCCTGATTCTTCAGCCTTTTTTTCTCTCCCAACATTTCTCTGTGTTCAGCCTTTTCTGCCCAGAGACAATTAGATAGTTCCATAGTGTTTAACAGTGCCTCCCTCTGGTTGGCCGTACCTCATCTAACCATCTGATACATACAAACACACCAGTCTCGTAATGCTGCTTTAGCTACATGAGGATCCTGTTACGGCTATCGATATGAAAGGGATACCACCTTTTTTTAAATCTATATATACAACCATATATATGGCTCTTAATACTATAGCCATGGAACAACACAGATTCGAACTAAGAAACAGTAAGGTTTTAAAATCATAGGAATCTCCATCACATCGTTGAAATTGGGCTTCCTGCACGAGTTTCATGCAAACAAAATGCATGGACTTGCTCACAAGATGTTGTCAATAGAACAGGGCTGGGAATATGTCCATCACCGTGTCAATAGAAAAAGGCTTCAGTGCTGTACAGTTATAGAAGGCCCATGGAGTACACCAGTGTCCGTGTGCCATCTAGTGGTAGAATTGATCATATTGTTCACCTCAAATAATTTAGAATTATTGTAATATATCTTTTTACATTATTGGTAAAATAAAGACTTTTAACAAGCACACTGTATGTTTTGTATTTATTGCTGGAGTGTGTATAGCTGGTGTTATATAATACTACTGGAGTGTGTATAGCTGGTGTTATGTAATACTACTGGAGTGTGTATAGCTGGTGTTATATAATACTACTGGAGTGTGTATAGCTGGTGTTATGTAATACTACTGGAGTGTGTATAGCTGGTGTTATATAATACTACTGGAGTGTGTTTAGCTGGTGTTATATAATACTACTGGAGTGTGTATAGCTGGTGTTATATAATACTACTGGAGTGTGTGTAGCTGGTGTTATATAATACTACTGGAGTGTGTATAGCTGGTGTTATATAATACTACTGGAGTGTGTATAGCTGGTGTTATATAATACTACTGGAGTGTGTATAGCTGGTGTTATATAATACTACTGGAGTGTGTATAGCTGGTGTTATATAATACTACTGGAGTGTGTATAGCTGGTGTTATATAATACTATTGGAGTGTGTATAGCTGGTGTTATGTAATACTACTGGCATCTGGTTTCTAGTTGTTGCCCAGATATCCAGCCTGGCCCTTCTCTAGGACAACGTAAGTAACAAGGGAAAATGTGGTTTGAGGGGAGGGCAGAGAAAAATTATTTCATGTTTATCTTTTTAACTGGGAGGAGCAAAGTATGAGGAAGCCTCCAACCCCACAATGTCCAAAGTCACAGTCTTGTAGGCTTGACAGAGAGATTCTAACATGTTGCTCAACTCAGCCCTGGACTGGCTGGACCTCAAATGGAGTCTGCTCTTTCTAATTGCTTTTCTGCTTCTGGTGGATTTTCTGAAGAATCAAAGTCCTCCTAATTTCCCACCTGGACCCTTGTCCCTGCCTTTCATTTGGGAATGTCTTCACAGGTTTTGACTACCATGCCAATGCACAAGGTAACGTTTATCTGCACAAAAACATGTACCGTTACACTGATCATATAAATCGTATTAAGTACGCATCTTATAACTATATCAGCAACTAATCATAAACAAACATACTGCCACATACATTTATATGAGTCATGTTCAAGAACCCATGTTTTTACCCTCGCGAGGATCTTTGAGGGGGCCTGGGAGTGTGCC
>JAPMUY010002506.1:17500-22057 GCA_026901105.3 Galaxias olidus | reverse complement strand
GACAGTGGTTGTCTTTGATTCCACTCCCTGGTAAAACCATTTGGGAAAATAGTATCCCTCAACAACAGAAGGGCTTCTATTAGCGATGTGAGCCATATGGGACTGGGGAATGGAGAAATCTTTATATCCAAGTCCAGACCAGATTCATGGCCCGTTTCTGTTTGGCCTGCTATTTCCTGATTCAGGCCTGCTGTTTTCGTTGGCCAGCTGTATGCAGGCAGGACAGGGGGACAGTTGTCTCTCTCTAACTGCTGAGCACCGGAGATTTCCCTTGCTTACTTTTCCTCTGCCTTTCGGCTCGAAGGAGGAAGAAAAAGTATGAATTCTGCATGTCAGCCCTGCTTGAGTTATTGGTTTGGAGTAGGAGCAGGGGGTTTGAGGGGGGCATGGGGGAGGGGAGAGGTAGATGAGGGGAAAGCAGAGAGGGAAATATTAGGCCTCCGTGTTTGTATTTGGAGTTTCTTCATTTCCATTTTATCCCAGTAGGTACCACCTTAGCATAATTTTGAGACACTTGAAAGGATACGAACATTTCTTAAATGTCTATAACCTCTGCTCTATACCTGTTATACATTTTTGAGAGAATAATGCATCAGATGAATATCAACAGAAATATTTCATGCACTGATTTTTTACTATATTTGTATAGTAAGTCAGGACAACTTACGATGTTGAACTTTTTAATGCAATAACATGCAGTACATTGAAAATTAGTATTAAGGGTCTGCTTTTCTGATTTACTTTTCCACCCAAGGTTTGAGAAGACTGCGTTGATTGGTGTGACAGGGATAATAGCTGTTGTCTGAGTGGCCCTCCTGAACTAGCTCTGTCAACGCTGCCTCATTTCAGTCAGGACAACTTACAATCTGTTCATCTGATTATTGCAATACTATGGCAATACATTGAAAGTTGGCGTCAGGGGTCAGCTGCTCTGAATTACTTACACGACCAAGGTGAAGACCACTCAACACTCAATGAACAACCATGAGTTAGGTGCATATATCTGCAGATTCCCCAACATGCAGACCCAGTTTGCTGATACAGTACATGTAGCAACCCATTGCTGTGATCTCGCGGTCATCGGTGGAGCAGTAGTTTGAGACTTGTTGCCAATTAGAGATTTATACTGATAGAAGAGAGAGGACAGAAGGCAGTGTCATTAGGTGGCCAGCCTGCCAAACTGCTGGTCAACTATTGTAATTATACATTTATATATCTGTACATTTATCATTATTATTATTCTGAACAAGTCAGCCATCCCACGAATAAAAGGCTACAATTTGGCATGCATGTCTGTCACATCCCCGTTGTTCGATATGTGTGTGCTTGTTGTGTTCTTGTCCTCTTGT
The DNA here is from genome assembly GCA_026901105.3 of Galaxias olidus. Classification (NCBI taxonomy): domain Eukaryota; kingdom Metazoa; phylum Chordata; class Actinopteri; order Galaxiiformes; family Galaxiidae; genus Galaxias; species Galaxias olidus. The sequence goes on along the minus strand of JAPMUY010002506.1, from coordinate 20,708 downwards.
TTCAGCTTCTAGTTTTCCGTTCTCCACTCTTAGGTGCACTGCTTCGTTTGTGGGTGTCTCGTCTCGCCAGTCATCCTGTCATACCCATCATCAGACGATCACCTGTCCTCCAATCGGGGACGGACCCTTCTCAGATATACATCGCACTGTGACGTGCGCAAGGGAGAGAGGCAGAGAGAGAAACTCAGAGAAAGCTGCTTGCAGAACCCCGCTTGCAAAAAACGAAACACATTCACAATACCGTGATTTGTGTTGTGTTCGTGTTTAGTCCTTTTTACATTTTGTCTTCCCCGTCTATGTTGGAGAAGGGCCAAGTAAGAAACCCATGGGTTTACACTCCATCAAGTAGGATACTTGCTGTCTTACTTGATTAGAAACGAACAGTTGTCCCCCTTTTGTGAAGTCATCAGTGTATTATCTGCAGGTATAGTGTGTCCGTAGGTAAGTTAGGTGTAGGTAAGGTAGAGTCTGTAGTTTTGTAGTTTTTAATTTGATTGGATAGTCTGTTTGGGCTGCTCTTCAGCTTGTCCAGTTAATGTTTGTTGTATTGCCAGGGCAGTTACTTTATTGTTTTGTCCACATATGTCTGTTGTCCAACTGTTGCGCTCCCCTCTACACTAAGCATTAACATCACGGGGGTCGAGTTGTAACAAGCAGGGGCTTGTCTGAGATCTTTTATATTCTTTGCTGAGAGCCGTGTTCGTATCCCACGGTGTTTGGTGTTGTGTGTTTAAATTGTCTAGTTGTCGCCTTAGGTTTTTGGTCCTCCTGGAACCTTCACTCAAAAAAAGTTGCTCTAACTTGCTCTGTCAGTCGGTTGGTCGGTCCACAAAAATGTACGTGATCGCAGCTATTGTAAATCGGTAAGGCGAGAAAGAGAGCACTATTGACAGCTCCCTATAGCTGCCGCAACGCTCAGTCCTGACAATTGTGCTACTATAATGCATAATGTTGGTGGTTGACCGGTGGGGTGGGGTTAGGGTCGTTGATAAATGCATATTTTTGCTGGTTGAGCAGTGCAGATTGGTTCTCATAACGGGTCGGGTGGGCACGGGTATTGAAAAACGGACCCGCGCATCACTACTTTGAAGGTTGAGGCTGTTGCGTTTGTCATAGCCTCCGTTCCAGCTTTCCACACATTGGTTCAAAAGCCTGGGGAAGATTGACAGTGAAATTCTGTATGAAGGAGGTGGAGAATAGCAACTTGTTACAATTGAAAAATAACCAATGAAGGCCAGACACCACAGTCAGAAGTGATGATTTTGCATCGATATGCCAATTTTCAGCTTTCAAGATATTTAGCAACTGTAATTACGATACTTTCATAAAATGTAAAAAGAAATAATGAATTATTTATGTATTTATATTATATATATTATATATATATATATATATATATATATATATATATATATATATATATATATATATATATATATATATATATATATATATATATATATATATATATATATATATATATATATATATATATATATATATATATATATATATATATATATATATATATATATATATATATATATATACCAAGTCCGGCAACTGCAGCTCGCATACATTTCATCTTTGTTAGCATTCTTCATGTAAGATTTAGACTTGTCTGTTAAAAGCTCTCCATATTGAATCATATATTTTTTGAAAGCTTGTTTTCTGGAGCACAATGTTAGCTAGTCTATGTATGAAAATCTACAAGGGATGCGTTCATGTGATATAAACAGTCATCTTTATGCAAAGTGTGTTATTGCGTTAACTGATCTTCAGCCTTTTTCTCAAAATTACATGTTTCTGTACGCCAAGTCATATTCCTCCTCTTTCAAGGCAGGTATATCATCATAATTGCACACATTGGTTTGGGTCTTATAGCAAGACATTTACAGAGGCTTTTTAAAATATCTTTATCATTCTCATTTTATGTGGCATATGTAAATACATGGGAGAAAAAGGGTTTGTCACACATATGAGTGGTGTTTTTTTTTTTTTTTATTAATCAAAAAACAATATTTTTATAAACCCTTTTGTAAATGTTTGACTATTTGGTGTGTAATCACAAAAAAAAAAAAAATTCATCCGACTCATCAATGTGCTGGAAAAAATGTTTCTGTGACATGATAATCAACGCATGTTTAATTAAGAAATACCTGATTTGCATATGACAATCATAGCTTTAAAAAAAAAATTTAAAAAGCTATTTATGTAAACTTTCAACTTTTTTCAAGTTTGCAAACTTGGACACAATTCAGCGGTATTGCAGCCGTAAGTTAAATAAAAAAGTTAAATAAACTAAATGTTAATATGAAAGCATTGTTAATTGTTTATTACAAAATCGTTTAATGTGATGGTAGAAGTTCGATTAAGTTTACATAACAGTTCGATTCGATTCAATTCGGACACAAAAGATTTGTTCAAAAAGATTTGTTTGTTCATTTGTGCACATCACTACTGCGGAGTCGAGACGTTTGAACCATTAGGGCCCTGTTGGAGGATCTCAGGTTTATAGGGAGTCAGCAGATCACAGATATAGGCAGGGGCCTGACTATGGGGTCATTAGTGTAGCAAAACAATTTGCAAAGCGTGTGGAGAGTTATGTATCTGTATCTCAATCCGTGCGTCGTAATCAGGTTTGTAAGTGTATAAAAAATATCCGTCTGTATTCAGATTCGCAAGTGTATTGAGAGTTGTATATGTGTAGACAAACCTGTGAATGCGTGGATAGATCTGTAAATGTGTAGACAAATCTGTAAAAAAGTACGTGGATATTAATGGCTAAAAGTCTAAGTATTTTGCTGCAAGAGCTGAAAATACAGACAAGCATAAATTACAACTCACGCGAACGCTCTCAATTGGATGTGTTTTTGCACGTGACTTTTGCTACACTTCTGCCGTTGCAGAGATCTGCATTCTCGAGATCTGTGCGTGTGTAGCGATTTGTCTCTGTGATAGACCCGCACCAACTCATCCGACCACATCCCCCCATTCTCATTCAACTTCACTGGCTTCCTGTGCGCTACCGAATTGATTTTAAAAACCTTCTGCTCACCTACAAAGCTCTCCACAATCTAGCTCCCATCTACATCACTGACCTTCTTCAGGACTACACCCCTCCCTCACCCCCGCTCTTCCTCTGTTAGACTTCTCACCACCCCCAGCTCACGCCTCAGCACCATGGGTGCTCGAGCGTTCAGCTGCT
>JAPMUY010002506.1:0-15000 GCA_026901105.3 Galaxias olidus | reverse complement strand
TTAGGGTGACAAGCCCATGTGTGTGCACGTAAGCGTGTGTCAGTGTACGTGACTGAATGTGTTTCCAAGTGTATACAACTGTATATGTGTTTATTTGTGTGTGTGTGTGTGTGTGTGTGTGTGTGTTTGTCTGAGTGTGTGTGTGTCTCTGAGTTTGAGTGTCTGTGTGTACAGTATGTGTCAGTATTTCAGTGTGTGTGTGTGTGTGTGTGTGTGTGTGTGTGTGTGTGTGTCTGTGTGTACCGGTGTGTCTGTGTGTGTGTGTGTCTGTGTGTGAAACCCGAGCCGCTCTCTTCCTGTCACTGTGTCTGTGTGTGGCTCTCCGTCTTGGAGTACACTAGCAGCCTTTGTCCCCTCCTAGCTGACGTACAGGCTCTCTGGAGGAGGCTGACCACTCTGGGGCTCCAGCTCCATGAAAGACGCCTGTGTTCCCCAATGCCTGTCAATCACTCTTACTGAGGGGCGGAGAGGAGGCTGCCAGGCCTGCTGTACTGGTCATGTGCTCCGCCCCTCTTGGCGTGTGGACATGTGTGTTCACCACCACAGCTTGGTTTGTGTTGATGCATGAACTCAGGGTTTGAATGTGTAGATTTAGCCAGCTCACTGGTTTGTTGAGGTGTCAACATCAGGTTATTAACAAGCTATTCAAATCTGACGACTGTTTTTAATTTACACTGCATTCGAAAAATCAAAAGATATACTGTATATAGATGCGTACATTCCGTTGAAAATATTCAATTGAAATGTTTTCCAAAGGTTTTCTCTGATGAGTAAAGATGCACTGGGGTCACTAACACACTGATGGGCCCTGCAGTGTAGAATAGGTCACTTATCCTGGATCTCCCACCATAGCATTGTGACTGATCCGTCTTGCCGCTGGAGCCCATCTGGGAAAGCAGGTCCACAGGTGAGCTGTGTTAGACTGGGTCAGCGTGGGGGCCAGGGGGGTAAGGAGCGAGGGAGTGCTTGAGAGGGGGATGAGGAGGAGGGGGATGAGGAGGAGGGGGATGGGCTCTGTGATGTCATGTAGTAGTAGTAGTATTAGGTGGCTAGTCTATCTCAGAGGCATTGAAGAGTGGTGTGTGTGTGTGTGTGTGTGTGTGTGGGGGTGGGGGGTTACCCCATGTAACGGTGCAAACAAACAGCCCTGTCCTCCTCTTGTCTGGCGGCTACTTCAGATCCATCATCCGCCGTGTCGGGAAACATCACTTTCTTCTGTCAGCAGCTCCGCTCTGGAGAGAGAGCGTGAAAAATGGCTGGTCGCCACGGCGTCTTCCACAGCGGCGGCGGTCGAAATGATTGCTGAAGACGGGGCGAGAGGGAGAAAATAAAAGCAGAGAGGGGGTAGGAGGGGGGGGGGGGGGTGGAGGTTGTACAGCAGGGGAACAGCGAGGGTGTGGAGGAAGGTGAAATTGCAGGAAACTGGGCAGATTAGGGGTGGGTTAAGAGAATATTGATCGGTGTGTCCACGCCTGTTGATCTCTCTTAGAGGCACAAGACAAATGGCAGCAAACAGAACCAGTGCTGCTCTCCAAGGACACACGCCCGGGCTGTGCACGCTCCCTCGCTTGATCCTGCTCTTTTCTCTTCTCTTTCTTTCTGTTCTCTCTTTCCCCCCTCCCTCGCTCTCCTCTCTCTCTACATTCATACTGTCATACTCCCCTGTTCATTTTTCTCTTGCTACCTTGTTCTGTCCCACTTCTCTCTTACTCTACCTCTCTTTTTCTCTCTAGTTTGCTCTCGCCTCTCCATCCGTCTCCTCCTTCACTCTTTTTCTCTCTTTCCTCCGTCTCTCCCACTCCCTCTGTCTCTGCCCACGGATGTATCCAGCATTAGTGGCGGAGGAGAACAACACATGCACTGTTGATTCCAGGAGAGAACCCGGGACGTAACCTCCTCGCCAACTTCTTAACATGAGACCTTTCACAATCCATCCAGTCACTCAATCCAGTCAGAAAAGCAGCAGATATCAAGCCAATAAAAATATCCTTAGCCTCACGCAAAGTGTTTTGCCAGAGGGGAATATTCTTCTCTCTCGCCCTCCCGTACTATAATGGGAAGCAGCATCTCCCCCACCTCTGAACCCAGGCCAACCCTCACCTATCCCGGGAAGGCAGGCAGAGAAGCGGTACCCCACCTCTGAGCCCCGGCCAACCCTCACCTATCCTGGGAAGGCAGGCGGAGGGGAGGTGCCCTTGCCAGTGTAGCTACAGACTGAAGGTTAACATAATTAGGGTTGTTTCTCTCTGTGTTTGTGCTAATGTACATATGTGTGTATTTGTGCCTGTGTTTTTGGAGCATCCACGTGCGGACTGAGTGCGGCAGGGAGACTGTGTTTGATTAGGGCCCTAGCCGTGGTCCTCTCCTCCCCAGCCCGGCTGTTTGATGTTGTGGGTAGGAGGTGTGCTGGGGCTGCCTGGGCCCTGGGTGTCTTTGCATGATCCTGTGGAGCTCAGACATCAAACAACCCTGGAGCTAAGGCCTTCAGCCCTAGGGTACCCTCCAGCAAGCCGCTACGCCTCAGCCGCCTCCTCTTCTCTCTCTCTCTTTCCGCTGCTCTGTACTTTTCGTTTTACCGTCTCTCTCTCTTGCGCTCTCTCGCTCTCCTTGCCTTTCTGTGTGAAACTCTGCGTCCATGCCCCTATCTCTGTTTCCACTCTTTCTCTCTCTCTGTTGTTTTCTTCATTGCATCGTGTCTCAGCTTAACTCTATCCATCTGTGTCTCTGTCCCTCTACCCCCCCCCATCTCTACCTCTATCTCTGTCCCTCTACCCCCCCTCTACCTCTACCCCCCCATCTCTACCTCTACCCCCCCCCATCTCTCCTCTATCTCTGTCCCTCTATCTCTACCTCTATCTCTGCCCCTCTACCCCCCCCATCTCTACACCCCCCATCTCTACCTCTACCCCCCCCATCTCTACCTCTATCTCTGTCCCTCTACCCCCCCCTATCTCTGTCCCTCTACCCCCCCCATCTCTACCTCTATCTCTGTCCCTCTACCCCCCCATCTCTACCTCTATCTCTGCCCCTCTACCCCCCCCCATCTCTACACCCCCCATCTCTACCTCTATCTCTGCCCCTCTACCCCCCCCATCTCTACCTCTATCTCTGTCCCTCTACCCCCCCATCTCTACCTCTACCCCCCCATCTCTACCTCTCTACACCCCCCATCTCTACCCCCCCGTCTCTATATCTCCACACCCCCCCCATTCTACCTCTATACCTCTACCTCTACCCCCCATCTCTACCTCTACACCCCCCACCCCCACCCCATTTTTATCTCTATATCTCTCTCTCTCCCCATGTTTCCCCCTAGTAGGGGGAAGGAGGAGGATGGGTTGAAGTAGCACCTTTGCTTCCTCCGGCTGTTCAACCCTCCCCGGTTATGTTTCATTTAAGCCCTCTCAGTCTCCTGTCGGCTTCTCTGCAGCACCATGCCGGTCTCTCTCTCTCTCTCTCTCTCTCTCTCTCTCTCTTTCTCTCAGGTCTGTTTGTCTTGATTTTGTCCTTAATATCTCACAGATGTTATGCAATACTCATCGGAATGGCGCTGAAGTGTACAACTCTTGAGAACAATTTTTTGTAATCACACTCTGATTCTCAAGTAATTGTTTTCAATTGAAATCCCCTCTGCACTTAACTATTTCAATAGTAAGTGAAATAATCCCTTTTTTATGTGACATTAAACTCATTAAATAGACTTGCTCCTTAACCAACTAGGAACCGGTTTAATGTAAGTCTGTGTATGTGTGTGCTGCACATGTGTACGTTTGTGTGTTTGTAAGTAAGTGAGCATTGCCGACTGTGTTTTGAGTAACATAAACACATACATCTCACCATTGTCTGGATCCTTTCAGTTGAACAGGATAAATAAAATATCCAAAATGAGTCAACTTGACCGTTAAGGTTTTGGACTGCTGGGCCTACGGACGCATATCTCTCCTCCCACCCTCCAGATGGAACCCTATGAATTTTCATTGCAGCCGGACAGGTGCGGCAAAAACAATATTCCAGAGCCAGAGATTTAGTTTAGATAAATGTAGTATAGGGTGCGGCCGTAGGTTGTTCTTTAAAATAACAGTGTGTATTTATTTCCCTACTTCATTGGACAAAGATCAATACAATCTGAAAACATAGAGCCAACTTGAGCAGGGGAATCGCTCCCATGACATCAATAATGTTCTGTAAACAGGTAATTGCCATTTCATATTTTAACTTTACAAAACATACATCTACAGAAAAGTCAACTGCTAATGGTGTCTCTTATGGCCAAGTCAATCTTTCAGAACAGGAGACCATAGTTGAAGAAAATCCACATCCAATTCTCGTGCCTTCAACCGGGGCCTCTGTCAAAGACAACAATAATTCCTGGACAGGTTTAGTCGGCTTGGCCTTCGTAAATAATCACAACAATTAGAGCCAAGTGGGGGAGCGAGCAAACAGAATGATGGTGAGATTCTCTCCGTGATTGTGCTGTCACCCTTCCTTCATTATCCCCTGGCTCTCCTGATTGATTCTCTCTCCCTCCAGCTCTTCCTCTCACTTTTCCGCTGCAACCTCTCTCTCTCTCTCTATCTCTCTCTTTTCGCATCTTTTCCTTCCGCTTTCTCTCTCTTTGAATTTCTGCTTATTATCTGTATCTAGCGCTGTTTTGTTTAGATTCTCCCTTCCTCCTCTCTCCTCCACTATGCGACTTCTTTCTCTCCACCACTATGCGACCTCTTCCTCTCCTCCCCTTTTCTGGCCCTCCACCTCTCCTACAGGTCTCCCCGTCTTTGACTGGGGGCCTAATGAATCCGAGGCCAGGCTGAAATAAACGAAATCTCTCCGAGACCCCCTCCACCACTGACCTACTCTGTCCTCTGTTCACCCTCTTCCAATCCTTCCCACACGAGGAACGCGTCTGTCCATCAATGCTGTCCCAGGGTCCCGGTCAACCCTGTTTACCATAGAACTAGAAAAAGTAGAAGAGACAGACGTTTGTCATTGTAAGGCCTGTTCTAATTCTATGATTTTTACTACCTTTAGATTGGCCCCTAACCATGGGCGGGTGGCACGCGTCGACAGATGTTGCCAGCCGGGCATTCTGAGACTCTACGTCGTAAATCCCGACTCCTCCGAGAGGACGAGGCGAGGCGAGGTATCGCCGTGGGGATGGCAGAACTTACCCCCTACCCATCTGTCGACAAAGGTGTAATTTGCACTCTAGCGTGCACAGATTAGCCGTTTGTCAGGGCTTTAGCCACCACGGTGTCACAGAAACATCTCCTTGTCTCTAACAGGCCGGTGTTCAGGCCTATCGCCACATTACCAAACTCTTGTTTCCCCAATGTGCTCTCCTTACCTTCTCTCAGACGGAGCCTGCTCCACCCGTCCATCTTTCTGGACCAAATAACAATTAGCAGCCCTGGTTGCTCAGCTGGAGGCTCTGTGACCTGCAGAATGTTGTGAAATGTTTTTGTGGAGGTTATCAATCAGACCTGTGCCATAAGGAGACGTCCATTATGGCCACGCTGATGTCCTGCTCTGTCTTCTGCAGCTGATGCCTGCATGAATAGCATCGCCGAGCCTTCAAATAATAAAATAAATCAAAACATAAGAGTTTTGTCATTTCGCAATTTCCTTTCGGGGTCTCCCGAATATGAAACCAGATGTTTCCGGCACGCTAAAGATGCTTTTTATCTCCCCCTCTCTTTCTCTCTCCCTCTTTCTCCGTGGTCTCGCATTCTCTCTCTCTCAATCTCCCCTCCCCCTCCTGCTTTTTTCAGAAATGAATGTACCCTTAAAAGAAGGAAAGAGAAGGGAAAAACCCAGAGAGGCTTCTAGAAAGTGAAATGTCCTCTTGGCTCCAGGAAGTAGTCTGTTTTGCATTGATAGAGAGGCAGCAGCAGGAGCCTCCGGCCATTTTGCGGGGCCTGTGTTTTTCCCCTCTGCCATATCCTGCTGCCACATCTCCAGCTCCCCCTGCTCTCCAGAGCGGCCGACGGTTCAGAGCCGTCCCGTGGCTCTCCGCTCCCCCCTCCGTCTGCCTCTAATTGGGGGTGCGCGGGTTACCGAGCCCCCCGGTCATCCCTCAAAGCGGCCGAGAGGTAGAATTCGGCAATGTAATTTCCGTCACCAGCGACCTGCATTATCAAAACACCACATTCAGCGCCGAGCTTGCCTGTTTACCGAAGTAATGTGTGTGATTATCATGGCTGTGCACAATTTTTCATACACGGAGGGAATTCATTTCCAAGGCATCTACTAACAGGATTTGTAAATAAATATTTCAACAATGAACACAAAAACTAAATGCATTTATGACTGTATTTGGTTTTAAGTTTGTTAATTGAAACAGAATGACAAGAAAAAAAGATTTGCGAACATATAGAGGGATCTTTACGCTGTTTATGTTGTTGCCTATTCCCGTGGTATTAGTTATACGAGTCTGCTGTACTCCTTTTAGAACTATTGGAGTGTTTTGGAATACAGTCACTGCTGACAGGGAGTGTGGTCTCAGACCTCTGTACTCTATACAAAGCTTGTCAGTTGTGTCTGCTCTGGCTTCTTTTTCTACCAAAAAACTGAACGTGTGTGTGTGTGTGTTCGGACAGTCATTTCTACTAAGCCACAGCAACAATGAACATGTTTTTTTCCTCATAGTTCAGAGGTATAGAGAAAAGGTGACAGACATAGGGCAATCATATAAATTAAAGTGAGCTCAAGAGACAAAAACAGAAACATTTAAAAGAAAACAGGACAGGAAAGTTCATATTTTGGAATTTCGGCGGGAGTGTCCCCCTGTCCTTGCCCCCCAATTCCGTTTCTCTCGTGTGATCCTGAGCAGAACCTTTTGTCAGTTTACTTCCCGGTTAGGGAGTCTGAAAGTCCAAACAAATCGGTTCCTGTAGGGTGCCTCAGCTATCCCGTCTGTCTCCTCCACTCTCCATTGAAATATACTGTGGCTTCCCAGGGTTGTACCTTTGTTAAAGGGGAACATTGACAGTAGGCAGGAAATGGTTCTGCTGCGTGATGTTTCTAAATATAAATTGACAGCAACAAATCCGTTCATTTTACAAGCTATATTACATTTACTTTAATCTAAACTATTTTGACTGTAATCAGTTTGGTCCTTTATTAAAAGTAATAGTAAACTATTATGCTTTATACTTTCAGTCCTTTATTTTGGTCCATATTTGTTTTAAGCCTGGGTTCTGATCATTTATTTGCAATTATTACTGATAGCCAACGGGATCATGAATATATATTACAGACAGATTTAGACAAATGTTTGTCTATTAGTCGAGACAGTTTTTTAATAATTATCAGTAGTTTTAGTAATAATTTGGTAAACACTGCTGCACTACATAATTTTTTCTCACATGCGTAGGTTATATTACAGCCACTCTGTTCTTGCAATGAGAGATTTTCAATTAAATATGTTTCAACAGGAGCAGCTGAACTGTTGAGATCGCATGTTCCACTGAATGGGGAATAAGGAAAGCTAAACAATGAAGCAGATCTAAAGAACAGTGTACAACAGGGCTCAACACATGGAACAAGTCATCTGAGTTTTTACATTCTCCTGTCTGGCGAGACTGAGAGCTTATTTGAAGAAATGATTGGTGCCATAACCACTGACGGTGGCCATGACAACTCAACATCGTTTTGTGTTTGGATTTCCCAATTCAGGTTTTAGACCGCAGAACATACGGCCCTTTTCAGGCAAACACCTTTAGACAAATAGTCAGCCAATTACATCAACCGTTTACAACCGCTGTTGAACAGGAGGGCTACAATTACAGTCCACGGCCGTTAACATGACAGGATGTCAAACAATCCCTTCCTGGTCATTTCCTCTTTATCTTAATTGGTGCCGTCCCTACAGAGGGCCAGCGTTTCTCTGGTCTGGTCCAGTCTGGTCTAGGATGGTGGCTGAGGGTGCTCACCATTGGAAAAGGGTCTGCTTTTTGTTTTTCACTGCCCCACCACAGCATGTTTGGTTTGTTGTGACTGGTGGAGTTTACATGACGGGATTATTCACTATGTCAGGTTAAAAAGATGATCTTAAAGGACATAGTACTGGTTGCAAAAGGTAATGTCTAAGGTTATCAATGAGGTGGAATTGTGGTGAACTCTTTAAGTTAATGTTTTCTGAAAATGTTCAGCATATAAATTCCAGAGTCTGTACCCCTTTTCACAATGGGCCAACAACCCGGGAATAACCTGGGTCCATTGTTGGTGAGAAAGGGTCAACACAGGTATTTGACTGGGGTTATTTCTGGGGAGGACCTGGTTTGGCTGCGGTATGAAAGGGTTACTCAACCTGGGTTATGATCAAGAAAACCCAGAAAAAGCAAACTGCACCCACATGAAAGTACAAGACAACAACAGTAGCAGTACGATATGAAGTCACCGAGCCTGTTGTGTCAGATCAACAACTGCAGCAATGGAAATTTTTTTACTGATTTCATTTTAAAAGAGAGGAAGAAATTAAGAAGCAAATTACATTCACATTAACAGAAACCATAATGTACGGCACTATTACACGCTTGCTTGATGAACAAGGCTTACATTGCTCTCAAAAGCAAGTTATAAATAAACTAAAGGCTTTGAAGAAGCCGTACACACAAGTTCACGACCACAACAAAAACAAAAGTGTCATGGCTAATTTTATGTGCAACATAATATTTGGTAATTCTGCACTGGCTAAATGACGTAGAATGACGACTCTATTCAGCAGTGACGTACAAGACAGTAACTCGCAGACCTGGGTCGTGTGTGCTAAAGGCTGCAACTCAGGTCTTTCTAGGGACAAAAGTGCGGTCTAAATGAGGGTTGAACCCATGTTCAATGACCTGGGCAACACCTGGGTCTGTGTGAAAGGGGGATGATAGATATGATAGAAAACAATAAACGTGGCCAACAGAACTCCTGGTGTCGCTGACAGTATAGCTGCCAAATATAGTTTTACGTTTGTGAAAAGAATATACAAATGTTCAAATATATTGTACTTTGTTGAAATGTAAAATGACCAAAGATCTGATAATTACATTTCAAGAGAAATCAACTGGATTAGACCTCAGGCACCTCTTACAGTTCTGAGTCTCTCGCCATCCCGACAGTCCCACATGTCAGTCCACTGTTGAGGTCCTCAACTTCCCTTCCGACAATTAGCCAATGAGAGTGGGATTCTTAGTAAAAGCCTGGCAGCAATCGCACTCCAAGCCCAACATGACTGGGCTAGAGGGTTGGTCTGGAAAGGGGGGATCGCCTCTGCAGTGCATAATGCACTTCTATTCATGCTTTTTTATTAATCTGCTTCACCTCAGGGCCATTTCTCAAATCACTCTACCTTTTGTTTACCCATGAATATTTTGCCAGCCTTAGAGGGAAGAGAGAACGGGGGGATGGGGGTTCAGAGAGAAAAACGTCTGACTATCTTAGCCGCTGGCCCCGTTAGCACCAGCGTAGTGGAAATTTGTCGGACAACTTCACCTTTCCCTCGTCCTCTTTGGGCGCTTTTACGTGGAATGGCCCCGTATTTCATCTGTGGATAATCTAAGCGGTATTATACAGGCAGCCTGGCCCACTAAAGGAACTCTGACTGTCACCTGGACATCTGCCTCTCATCTATCAGTGGCTCTTTCACTCCAAGCATGCTGTGCATCCCACCACACTGTGTGTGTCCAGATACCGAACAGGAACAATCATCACAATAGCCTCCAAAATCAATGCCCAGCATCAGGCTAATCTGTCCCTCGGTTCCATTTTAACCAAATATTTTCACCTTTTCTCTTTCTCTCTGTCTTTCTCCATCCTTCTCTCTTCGTCCCCTCTCTATTTGGCGGACAAAGTGAGATGAAGGGAAGAGCAGGCCTAATAAAAAGGTTGGGGCTAAATGACAGTGGCCTGACAGTGGGATTGCCTGGTAAACCACTCTGCTCCTCTCGGCAGGCAAGCCACTGTGGAGCGCCGGGAAGAGGCGTCGACGGAGGACAGCGCTCCCAGTAGGCCTGATTAATTCCAATCCCAGCCGACGTGCCGGAGGAAGGGGGTGGGGGGCAGCGAGGTTAGCGGCGCTGCCGTAAGAGAAGCCTATTTCTGGTCCCGAACGATGGAAAGCCCCTGATATAATCAGCTGCTGGTTTCCGCCCGCCTGCCTTCCCGTCTACGCCGCGCCGCTAACCCCCTCCCTGCGACACAAACCTTCCCAGCCCAGATTGCAGGGGCAAGTTAACCATTCGTTCCACATGGGGTTTTAAACACGGGGACGTGGGGGAAGGGGCAGGGGAGGGAAAGGGGGAGAGTAAAGGAGCTCTTTTTAAGGGAGGAGTACAAAGAGGAATGTTCTCTTTTTCAAAAGACGCTCAAGGAGCTTTGTGAAAAAAAATCCCTTCTTCTTTCTGCCTGTGCCTGGTGCTGTCTCTCTCTCTGTACCTTTCTCTCTGTCTGTTTTACTCAGTCCATTATCCCTCTCTCACACTCTCTCTCCCTCTCTCTCCTTCCCCTCATCTCCGTTTCTTCCTGTTTTACAACCGTCTCTCTCTCTCTTTCTCTCTCTCCCTCTCTCTACCTCCTTCCCCCTCTAAGCAGATATCCGCCATGCCTTTGATAGTGACAGACCTTCCCGCTGTACGAGAAAGTGCCAGGCACCAGATAGGAATGTCACAGCTCCTAATCCCCAGCTCGTCTCTAAGCTTCACACAACACTGGGAGGATGGGGAGCTCAGGCCTACAGGACAGCTATCTGATGGGGCTCTGACGCAACGCTTCCCCTCAACCTACTTTGTTGGCTTGATCTCGCTTTTGAACGAGGACTGCGTGGAGCTGGCAGGGTGTGTGTGTGCGTGGGTGTGTGTGTGTGGGTAAGTGCGACGGGAGTGTGTGTGAATGTGTGTGCTGGCATGTGGTCAGGTGTATGTGTTTGTGTGTGCGTGTGTATGTTTGTGTCCGCACAGGTACAGAATGAGTATTCCTCCTTCTGCCCGGTATCTTTTGGCCAGGAGATGGGCTCACACAGCCAAGCGTACAAGCACACACACACACACACACACTTACTTACACACAGGGACCCAGAGCCCATTTTCATTTGTATCCATTACATGGGCCTATTCATGTCCTACTCGGAATGCACTGATAGAATTCTGGACATACACACACACACACACACACACACACACACACACCTCCCTACCCCATCTCTCGTTCCTCTCCTCTTCCCCAGCTTGAGAAATGTGGGTCCTTACTTGCTGACCCAGCCCTTATGAATTATGCAGTTTAAACACTGTACTAAAGGCGCCGTAACGGAACTGTTCAAATATTGATCTTGGCCAATCATAAAGAGAAATTACTAAGTGTCATCAGTCACGAGGAAGTGCTTTGGCAGGCAAGTAGATTGTTCAGTATAGGATAGAGGCTTAACTTGCTCAATTTCCCCCTTCACTGTTGCAGCACATTATGGCTCAATAATAATAAAGATCCTATCGCCGAGAGCCAATTGCTGTTGGATGAGCAACGAGAGGTGTTCTGTTGTCATGCAAATTAGGGGACAACAAATCCACAGGAGTGTTATTAAATACATTGAGCAGATTACCTCTCTCGTGCATCTACAAAAGGAATAAATATTCACTAAATGCTCCATCTCTCGCTCTGTCTCTTGCTCCGTATCTTACAAGTGTGTTAGGTGTCTATTCGTGTGTGTGTTTGTGTTTTTGTTTGTGTTTCTATATGTGTGTGTATGTTTGTGTGTATGTTTGGATACAGTGTGTGCTCTGTATTATTTCTTAGACAAACAGTAGAGCCAGTGTGTGGCTTGGTAATACCTCAAACATAACTTAACTGTTACATAAGATCCCATGTGAAGGTTCATGGGAGGTTCTATGTCAAAGCCTGTGTATCTAGAAGGCCTGCACCGTAGCTTGCTAAACTAACCAAGACGCCGGCTCCTCTAATGAGTTTTTAAATATTAAAACTGGTCCGTGTCGCCTCTATACTGAGATCTTAATTTACCGAGCAATTAAGTCCGGCCCCTCGTTCATCAGCGCGTGTTCGTTAGCGGGGGATACCTCGTCACTTTTTATTAATTGATGCCATAGAAACGCAGAGGCTAAATTTATGTGCACGCACCGGAGGTCGGGCCGTCAGTGATTTGCTGGCACTGGAGGAACGAGGCGGGAGATGGATAGGAAGCGTTGCCGCGGCAATTACACCTGAGAATGTAGCGAGACGTTAAGGAAGGCGCTGGGGATTCGTTCAGTGAGTAAACGGGGGAATTTGCTGTGCAGGTTTATTTTATTTTTCTGTGACCATCTGTTTTTTGGGCTGGGAGGGAAATTATCTTAATGCCTCTAAGAGGGAAAACAATTATAGCCTTAACCTCACTGCTCCAGTGCTCTCTCTCCCCCCTCCTCCTCCTCCTCCTCTCCTTTCCCTCCATATCCCTTAGCTTCCCCTCACTGGAGTTTTCCACCCATTTAACCAGCAGATGAAAATATTCAATTAGAAAACTGGACGCAAGGCATATCTTCTACTTTCCTATTTATTGTATCAAGCTACAACTGTTCCTCATCAAAGTTATTTCAGAGACTGTCTCCACGTAGGACCCAGGTGTAAAATATATAACATTGTATGAAACACTGGCAGGAAATATCCTATGCTCCGCAAAAAAGAGGGACCTTGGTTGTTCAAAGTATTCTTTAGTGTTCTGAAAGCCGTTCAAAACTCTTTCAAATACAATCCTTCAAATGTGTTGGGCTTTGTGCAGCTTTTCTAGGATGTTGTTGCTGGCCCTTGGATGCAATCAAAGCCCAGTGCCTCCTAATGGATAGCCAGACACCTGTGCATGCTTACCCCGCCGTGCTAATGTGGGGATATGCCACGGGGAGAGACATACATCCACTGTGGTGTGCACAGGTGGTGCTTCTTATGGTAACCGCCACTGCTTAAATCTCAACAGGCCAACTGGTGTGTGTGTGTCGTGTTTGTGTGTGTTTATGTACTATTCCCTTAATCCACAGTTGTCTGTAAATACATACCCATCAAATCGTGTGATGGCTCAATATGCACAGCTGCGCGGCTGTTGCTGTTGTTGGCCCATTGTTTACATTTCTGCTGGTGGTCTGCTGCAATGTGTGTAAGCACTGTCAACCTTCGTCTAAAAGGCCTGAGGAGGAATTCAACATTGAGGGAATAGCAGTAAAATAATCCCAAAACTCTGACAATCTAAGGAACGACTCTTGATCAAAAGGTTCCTAAAATCCTTTTCCAGTAGCCGTAGCAGTGTGGTCCACTAGTGTAAATGCAAGATGGATGAGTAAATGTAAACACTTCACCTAATTACATTTATTTTCAAAAAGCCGGTTTATTTTTTGCAAAGCGAAAATGGTCAGGACCTGGACTGTCTGGGAGATAGAATGACTGGCTAGCATGCAGGCTAGCTGACTGGCTGACTGCTTCACTGACTTGACTGTAAAGGAGGAGGGGTCAATGCAAATATGTTATCTTGATCTGCTCCGCTTTGTTGTATGCTGACTTGCTGGGCTTGACTTGCTGGCTGACTGGCTATTAGGCTGACACACTAGCCCGTTGACTGACTGGTCTAATGGCTAGCTGACTGGCTGGCTAGTTGGCAAACTGGTTTGGGAGCTTGCCAACTGATTCGCTGGCTTGCTGACTAAATGGCTGGCAGACTGGCAAGCTGACTGGTTGAATAGCTAGCTGGCTGACTAGCTACAGTGGCTGACTGGCTAGAGGCTGGCTTTGAGGTGGTTGTGCCCAAGCCAGCACTGCTGTGCTAATACACTCCCATTCTTCATCCAGACAGTCGCTAAAGCACTGGGGCAAAATATTCTGTCTCCCTGAGCTGATCCTAATAAATTGTCCCTTCATCGATGCACAAGAAAAAAAAACTCTTCTTTCCCCCAAGCCTCTCTCTCTCTCTCTCTCTCTCTCTCTCTCTCTCTCTCTCTCTCTCTCTCTCTCTCTCTCTCTCTCTCTCTCTCTCTCTCTCTCTCTCTCTCTTTCTCTGCTCTCCTAGCTTCTTTTTAGCTCTCTCTCTTTTTCAAACACTGTTTCTCATTTTTCAGGATCACACACTGGGCCTTGATGAGAGTCAGGCTGGCACACATAGGCTTTATTCAAAAGATACTCTCAGACTTGGGTTATGTTCGGAATCGGCCACCTAAATACTATTTTACTATTTTCTATTTTCTCTATACTCAAGCATACTGAGTACTTAAACCAAAATATAGTAGGCCTATGCCACCTTTTTACAAAGATTTGCTTATATTGTGAGTATCCTCAATTTGAACATGTGACCCAAACCTCAGCATTTTTATAATTCTGTCAAAGCCAGAAGGAAGTTGCCACATTGCATTTTGGGGCGTGAAGCATCGTCAAGCAATGTCTCTCGGGTACTCAACTTTTCCCCAAATATAGTATGTCATCCGGGAAATTGTGCCGTACTCAAATTTTACATACTGTTGAATTCTGCGGACATATTTTTGTCAAATGAAGTACGGTAGGTATTTGGGATGTATCAATACACTCAATTCGATAAGATTCACGATACTGAATTGACGATACGATTTTCTCTCGATAAAAAAAAAAAAATGTATATTGAGGAAAAAATTACTGAAAATGATTCCTTTCATTATTTCTGTGACCGAAACTACTCAATGCTTTTGGCTTTTCTGACCCACAATGCTCTGCGAAGCGGAAGATCACATCGACTCTCCGCACCTATGGAGCACCAGTGATGTTCAAATTTGGCGCAAAGGGCAGAGACGTTTGTTATGATGAAGTAGTATGTCCCAATTGTATTCCTACTTTATGCAATAGTACGTACTTTGTAAGGGCAGCTGCAGTAGCCTAACTACTAAAATAAAAAACTATTAGTAATATGCGATTTGAGATGCAGTGACAGTTTACTATTACGTTCACCTCACATGAGGTTGGCACTCGTTGCCCGGGCAACGGAGCCGCCTGTATACGGGACTGCTATGGAATGGGATTTGT
>JAPMUY010002505.1:12500-216227 GCA_026901105.3 Galaxias olidus | reverse complement strand
TATATATATATATATATACACGTACAGTATAACGGTTATATAGCCCTTATATATATATATACACGTTTATAGCGGTTATATAGCCGTCATATATATATATATATATACATATGTATATAGACGTACAGTATAATGGTTATATAGCCGTTTTTTATATATATATATACGTTATATATATATATATATATATATATATATATATATATACACGTACAGTATAATGGTTATATAGCCGTTATATATATATATACACACGTACAGTATAATGGTTATATAGCCGTTATATATATATATACACACGTACAGTATAATGGTTATATAGCCGTTATATATATATATATATATATATATATGTCTCTTTCAGCTTTATTAGACAGGACAGTGGAGATAGACAAGAAAGACAGGATGTAGAGAGAGGGATGGCACGTAGGACAGGGCCTTGGGTCAGATTTGAACGGGTTGGAAAGCAGGCCCCTGTGAGGAGGTCTAGCCTCAGCGACACATGCTCCCTGCCAAGTTAGCCACCAGGGTGCCCCAGACAGTTTGCTTCTTAACCATAAGCATATTTTATTGATGACACAAAATGTTTGCTGCACATTCCATTTGACTACTAGCTTTAGAGCGGGACACTGGCCTCCCGTCACAGGGGTATGTGTTTGGAAGAGGAGGCTTTGCTGATGTCAGCATCTTCATAGCCTCACCCTAATCGTGTTTCTTAACGCTCAAATAGCTTGTACTGATCTAATGCATTTTACAGTAGCTTATTCATTAAGGGTTAAACAGCTTGTACTGATCTAATGCGTTTTACAGTAGCTTATTCATTGAGGGTCAAATAGCTTGAACTGATCTAATGCGTTTTACAGTAGATTATTCATTAAGGGTCAAACAGCTTGTACTGATCTAATGTGTTTTACAGTAGCTTATCATTATCATTTGTACGATCAGCTGCGGTTAGTTCTGTATGGTGAACTGTCAGTAATAAAACACCCAATTAAACCATTCTAAAGACAGACAAAGAAGACCTTAGAGAATGCAAATACAGCACAGAGCCACGAGGAGCTTCTTCTCTGTCTAACGACTACTTCCTGCATAGGTCTGCACAGTGTTGCATTTTCCTTGTTATTCAAACCACTAGTAACATTCAATGGGCGAGACAGTGGTCCCATTCTACACACCTGGCCTAGTGAGGCTGAGTGAGTGCTGAGGAGGAACTGCATTGTCAGACTGCTCTCGGAGAACCAGAGGGTTTTTGCTGGAGCAGCCAAGCCCAGGAATTTTCTTTTTTCATTGCCTTCAATGTGCTTTGTGTTAGCCTAGTTCCTGCTGGCAGAACTGCATGGATTAGAACAAGTATGTTCATTCATTTTCATATGAAATGTTGGATTATTTTATTTGATCTTTTTGATGTTTTATTTATGAAAAAAAACATTAACATGCAGAAACTAGTGCCTCTTCATGCAGTCCTAACTCTAACCCTAACCCTAACCTTAACCCTAACCTTAAATGAACTTAAATATGCAGAAACTAGTGCCTTCTCATGCAGTCCTAACCCTAACCCTAACCCTAACCCTAACCTTAAATGAACTTAAACATGCAGAAACTAGTGCCTTCTCATGCAGTCCTAACCCTAACCCTAACCCTAACCCTAACTCACAGAGCGGGTGGACGGCCCTGCCTGACAATGCTTAATCTAAATGTTTTCTCCAGGCAGCAACAGCCGTGCGGATATCCCATCATCACACAACGCCTTTCCCTCGGCCACGATAAACAGTAACAGACGCAATCCCCCACAATGCATCAGGGTGGTTTCAGAGCCGTTAGGGTCACCTCCCATGTGTGAGCGGCCCAGAATAAAATTCCTGGAAGTGGAAGTAGGATTGGAAGCAGATTGGCCGGACACGCTGATTATGCAGCTGGGTGACTACACAGGGTGTGAGCGGGCATTCCACACATGTCAAAATGTTTCTGTATAATTTTTCTTTATTCTTTATTTGGGAGAAAATGCATTATGAGAGAGCAGAGGGTTGTGTGCTCTTCCAATTTAGTCCAAGAAATAAAAATGTTGACGCTTTAAATAAAGTACATCATTCAAAAGCAATCAATTCCTATTTATACCAAATTATTTAACATATCAAAACTGTCACTTTAGAAAGTAAAAAAAACGTTACACAGCTGTTGCAACCATTTAAACTGCAGACTGATTTTATTGCCTCTTAACAGTGATTAAAGGAGCCATACAATCTGACTGTGTCAGTCTGACTTAGATCCGCTGTGTGCAAGGGCTCACTATCTACAGGTCCAAGGGTCAAGAGGACTTGGTTGTGTCTCCAAAGTACTCCCCACAGTAAATCGTGGTAGGTTTAGACAGTTGTAGTTTTTCAGGTTTTGATGACCTGCTACAGTGAATACGTCCTCTCACTTGTCTCTAGAGAACTCGAAAAGCCAGGAACCAACATCACACATCACACGACAAGGAAGTTTGTCTGAACCCAAGGGCCAATGTGGCAGAGGGGCTGAGTAAAGTTTAGTGGTACATGTGCACGTGTGTGTGTCTGTCTGTGTACGTATGTGTGAGTGCGTGCGCTTGTGTTTGTGTGTCTGTGTTTTCAGGTGTAAAAATATAATAGTGTCTCCTGTGAAACATGTCCGCACATGAAACCACTGAGGTCCAGTAAACCACACCAGAAAATCATAACATTAAGACAAAACCTTTCACTTTGACTTCCTCGTCCTCTTCAGTAAGCTTATCGTTGTATTGTCATGTTATCCTTTAGCAGAATATTAACATTCATTTGGACCCACCATATAAAAGAAACACTGACAGATCCTCTGTTAGATTTATGCTCCTTTATTAATTCATTTGAACAGTCAGACTCTAAACCATAAAACGTTCCCCCTTTGCAGTTTGACCAGTGTTTAAGCATAACCCAGGTGTAACCCAGGTATAACCCAGGTGTAACCCAGGTGGAACAGTTCAGTCCTTCACAATGTCATGAGGTGTTTTTAGACTCTGAAGGCCGAGGTACCATATCTACTGTTTAGGGACAGATTACCATCTGAAGCAGGAGAGCTGCTGGGGTAGATAAACATGTTATCAGGTTACGCTCTCCTCGTCACAGTTTCAGTGAGGACGTAGACATACCTTGGCTTGTTTGAATGCACTGCTGCCACCTGTGGAACAGAGACAGTCCCTCACCTGTGGAACAGAGAGACACTGGAACAGAGACAGTCATTCACCTGTGGAACAGAGACAGTCCCTCACCTGTGGAACAGAGAGACATTTGAACAGAGACAGTCCCTCACCTGTGGAACAGAGAGACACTTGAACAGAGACAGTCATTCACCTGTGGAACAGAGACAGTCCCTCACCTGTGGAACAGAGAGACACTGGAGCAGAGACAGTCATTCACCTGTGGAACAGAGAGACACTGGAACAGAGACAGTCCCTCACCTGTGGAACAGAGAGACACTGGAGCAGAGACAGTCATTCACCTGTGGAACAGAGACAGTCCCTCACCTGTGGAACAGAGAGACACTGGAGCAGAGACAGTCATTCACCTGTGGAACAGAGACAGTCATTCACCTGTGGAACAGAGACAGTCATTCACCTGTGGAACAGAGACAGTCCCTCACCTGTGGAACAGAGAGACACTTGAACAGAACAGAGAGACACTTGAACAGAGACAGTCATTCACCTGTGGAACAGAGACAGTCACTCACCTGCTGGTGGCCACCAAGATTTTGCTGCAAAAATATTTTCATGAAACTTGTTCTATTCTATCTTTGACCATAACAGCTCATTGAAGATCACCGTTTTGGTAAAACTCCAATAACCCCCTTTTTAATAACTTATGGAAAGTATATTAAATCAAAACCTAAACTTACAGCTATTTGATTTCTCACTGTAATTCAACATAAGAGGCGATATAACTAGAGAAGGTCCTAGGATAACCTCTCACAGCGCCTCCAAAACCATAGGGGTTGTAGATTGTTGTCAAATTACGTAAAAGTGAATAGATGTAGATTTATATACACCTCTGTCAAGAGGCAAACAGACGCTTGAATAAACACCAAACCATACAATAAAGGGACCAAGTGGAAATATGTATGTTTTATGTGAGAGAAAAAGGAAAAATACATTTAGAAAATTATATTATTATTTACTTTTATTTATACAGGGTTAACCAACTGAGACCAGGTCTCTTTTCCAGCAGTGCCCTGTTTAAAGGCAGAATATATAAATAAATAAAAAATAAAAAAGCTAAAATAATTAAACTTGTTTACAATACAATGTTTACAATACAGCACAATATTTAAGTTTCAACCAAAACAAGAACACTCATCAGCTTCCAAATCCTCCAGTCAAAGTTTAAATTGTTCAACAGAAACAAACTGCTCTAATTTCAATTCCTGTTGAACCTTGTTCCATTTATCCGAGGCAAAAAACCTGAAAGCTAATTTACCAAGTTCTGTGTTCACTTTGCGGCTTTCAAGGGTGATGTAGTCCTATGAGCGTGTTCTATGACTACTGGATTTGTTCTTAAATAATGAAGTAAGGTAAAAAGGTAACTTGCCCAGCAATGCCTTGTCAACAAAAAAGAGACAATGTTTTTCTCTCCTATCACTAAGAGAAGACCATCCTACTTTTGTATACAGTGTACAATGATGGGTTCTAAAACTATCCCCAGTTACAAAACACAAAGCACTGTGGTAAACTGCATCAAGGGACTTTAAAATAGTTGGGGCTGCATGCATATACACAATATCACCATAATCCATGACTGACAAGAGAGTAGATTTTACAATTGTCTTTCTATTTTCAAGTGAAAAGCATGACCTTATTCTATGTAGAGCTCTAAGTCTGATCCTCACCTTCTTTGTGATTTCAAGCACATGCGTCTTAAATGATAACTTTTCATCTAGTGAAATTCCCAAATATTTGTAAACTGCAACACGCTCAATTTGTGCCCTATTAAGGGAGCAAATGTGAAATGCCTTAAGATCTAACTTTTTAGCCCTTGAGAAAAATATGTATTTAGTTTTTGACTCATTAAGGACTAATCTTAGATTTCTAAGGGATTTTTGTACACAATTAAATTCCCTTGTGAGGTTTGACATTGCCTGTGGTGTCATCTGCATAGAAATGTTCTTTACAGTCTTTTACAGAGGCACATATATCATTAATAAAAAGTGTAAATAATGTAGGACCTAGAACCGAACCTCGTGGCACACCATTTTCTACGGCTACAACTTTTGATTTCAAACCTTTAGCATCAATACACTGCATTCTATCAGAGAGGTAGTCCTGAAACCATGGAAAGGCTGCATCATCAAATCCCATCAAGGCTAATCTATCGAGAATTAATCTGTGATTAACTGTATCAAAAGCCTTTGACAAATCAATAAACAAAGCAGCACTATATAAATAATGTGGGTTTGACATTTGTGAAAGGGGTGTGAAAATGTAAAATGTGACCCTTTAGGCATTGAAATTGAGCCTCATAATATTTTTATTTGTTGACATACCCTCTGAATTGTATCCCCCATCCATGCACACACACACATACCCACACCCACACACACACACACACACACACACACACACACACACACACACACACACACACACACTTCCTTCACTCTTTTTTTCTCATCCAAAACTGCAATGCAATATTTAATTTGATGAAAAATATGTGCCAGATGAGTGGGTATTGTCTGTTAGTATCCCAATAACTGTTCATATTCAATAGCAGAACATGAGCCTAGAGTTTTAGTACGTTGCATAAAGGTAATTTCATCAGCAGGTTCTTTTCCACAGCAGGATCACATGGATCATGTCTATGACAACGCTCCATTCTAATGAAGAATAAAATGGTAAATTGAAAAAACAATTCTTCCCTCTCTTCAAAGTTTAATAGAGAAACAGAAGTAGGCAGGCACACACACACACACACACACACACACACACACACACACACACACACACACACACACACACACACACACACACACACACACACAGATAACATCAGATAAGGTCAGAGAGAAAGAGACAGCATGCTCGGCCATGGTGGGGTGGATGGCTCCCTTTCAGACTCACACCAGTGCCTCCAGTTTGCCCACCACTACATTCCTCAGCCTCCCTCCAGAACCATACCAGTGGTGACTCCTCTCCTGGGTCAGAACCATACCAGTAGTGACTCCTCCCCTGGGTCAGAACCAGTGGTGACTCCTCTCCTGGGTCAGAACCATACCAGTAGTGACTCCTCTCCTGGGTCAGAACCATACCAGTGGTGACTCCTCTCCTGGGTCAGACCCATACCAGTGGTGACTCCTCTCCTGGGTCAGAACCACACCAGTGGTGACTCCTCTCCTGGGTCAGACCCATACCCGTAGTGACTCCTCTCCCGGGTCAGAACCACACCAGTGGTGACTCCTCTCCTGGGTCAGAACCATACCAGTAGTGACTCCTCTCCTGGGTCAGGCCCATACCAGTGGTGACTCCTCTCCTGGGTCAGAACCACACCAGTGGTGACTCCTCTCCTGGGTCAGAACCATACCCGTAGTGACTCCTCTCCTGGGTCAGAACCATACCAGTGGTGACTCCTCTCCTGGGTCAGACCCATACCAGTAGTGACTCCTCTCCTGGGTCAGAACCATACCAGTAGTGACTCCTCTCCTGGGTCAGAACCACACCAGTGGTGACTCCTCTCCTGGGTCAGAACCATACCCGTAGTGACTCCTCTCCTGGGTCAGAACCATACCAGTGGTGACTCCTCTCCTGGGTCAGAACCAGTAGTGACTCCTCTCCTGGGTCAGAACCACACCAGTAGTGACTCCTCTCCTGGGTCAGAACCATACTAGTAGTGACTCCTCTCCTGGGTCAGAACCATACCAGTAGTGACTCCTCTCCTGGGTCAGAACCAGTGGTGACTCCTCTCCTTGGTCAGACCCATACCAGTGGTGACTCCTCTCCTGGGTCAGAACCACACCAGTGGTGACTCCTCTCCTGGGTCAGAACCATACCAGTAGTGACTCCTCTCCTGGGTCAGGCCCATACCAGTGGTGACTCCTCTCCTGGGTCAGAACCAGTGGTGACTCCTCTCCTGGGTCAGAACCAGTGGTGACTCCTCTCCTGGGTCAGAACCACACCAGTGGTGACTCCTCTCCTGGGTCAGAACCAGCCCAATCGTCCAGCGACCCTGACATTACAAGGGAAGGAACAAAGATTATCGCTGCCCACTCTACGGGTTTTTACTGACCTGCCGTAACAATGGCTCAGATTGTGAGGCTGCCAAATGCTGATGAACATTATGGTCTGTCTGAGACAACGGGTAAATGAACAGGGGATTGAAAGTGTGGGAGAGAAAGAGAGAGAGAAAGTGAAAGAAAGGCTTGTCTGTAGTTGTGCAACAGCTAATGGAGTGGGGCTGAGCAGGGAAAAGGCCTTATCGTTGTAAATTCATCATCTCACTGGATTCCATTTCATGGCTCCACAATTCAAGAGGTTTGTTTATGACCTACAAGTTAAAGTGTCCGGGTCTGCGGCAGTAAGTCGGACTCGTTTCCGGTGAGGGTTGGCCTCCTCCAAGGCTGCGCTTTGTCACCTATCCTGTTTGTGGTATTCATGGACAGGATCTCACGGCGTAGCCGCGGGGGAGGGGAGCTGCGGGTTGGTGGGCAGAGGATTGCATCACTGCTTTTTGCAGATGATGTGGTCCTGATGGCATCATCAGTCTGCGACCTGCAGCACTCATTGGATCGGTTCGCAGCCGAGTGTGAAGCGGCTGGGATGAGGATCAGCACCTCCAAATCTGAGGCCATGGTTCTCAGCAGGAAACCGATGGATTGTCTACTCCAGGTAGGGAATGAGTCTTTACCCCAAGTGAAGGAGTTCAAGTATCTTGGGGTCTTGTTCTCGAGTGAGGGTAAAATGGAACGAGAGATGGGCCGGAGAATTGGAGCAGCGGGTGCGGTGTTGCAGTCGCTCTATCGCACCGTTGTGACGAAGAGAGAGCTGAGCCAGAAGGCAAAGCTCTCAATCTACCGGTCTATCTTCGTTCCTACTCTCACCTATGGTCATGAAGGGTGGGTCATGACCGAAAGAACGAGATCGCGGATACAAGCGGCGGAAATGAGTTTCCTCCGGAGGGTGGCTGGCATCTCCCTTAGGGATAGGGTGAGAAGTTCGGCCATTCGTGAGGGACTCGGAGTAGAGCCGCTGCTTCTTTGCGTAGAAAGGAGCCAGTTGAGGTGGTTCGGGCATCTAGTAAGGATGCCACCTGGCCGCCTCCCTAGGGAGGTGTTCCAGGCACGTCCAGCTGGGCGGAGGCCGCGGGGCAGACCTAGGACCAGGTGGAGGGATTATATCTCCACACTGGCCTGGGAACGCCTTGGAATCACCCAGTCAGAGCTGGTCAATGTGGCCCGGGAAAGGGAAGTTTGGGATGCCCTGCTTGAACTGCTACCTCCGCGACCCGACCCCGGACAAAGCGGATGACGATGATGATGATGATGAAGTTAAAGTTTGTTTTTTTTGTCAATCTTGTACTGATAAAGAGCCAGTCTTCACATTATGAAGGCTGCTAAATTAAAGAGCAGGATTAAAAAAACCTCCATTTTACACAGGACTAGTTGTGGGTTACAACCAGACTGTGTTTTTTGTGCTATGACTGCTTTCACAAAGTCCCTAATGATTTTAATGAACATATTTAAATTAACAGCCAACATAAGGGTGATAAAATATGATGACAAGAACAACTTGATATTCAAAACTTACGTAAAATACTAATTTAAATAAAGTTTACTGTTGTACCATTTATCTGTTTTTTTATATCAGAATATTTTTTTTATCCACTTTGTTTAAATTCAACTGTCCGTTATTGGTCTCAATAAGTATTTCAGTTCTGCATGGTCCTATTCATTGGCATGTCGTTCAGGTGGAACCATGCTGTTTCGTCACATAGAATTGTTTATCGGTAGTTGCGCTGATACATACTGATAGGGATCATTACTGATTGTAATGATACAGTATACTTCATGCTGATAGGGGTCATTACTGATTGTAATGATACAGTATACTTCATGCTGATAGGGGTCATTACTGATTGTAATGATACAGTATGCTTCATGCTGATAGGGGTCATTACTGATTGAAATGATACAGTATACTTCATGCTGATAGGGATCATTACTGATTGTAATGATACAGTATACTTCATGCTGATAGGGGTCATTACTGATTGAAATGATACAGTATACTTCATGCTGATAGGGGTCATTACTGATTGTAATGATACAGTATACTTCTTGCTGATAGGGATCATTACTGATTGTACTTCATGTCAAATACAATGTTCAGTAGTAATCTGGATCAGTAATAAATTCAATGATACATTTGGTCTAGCCCTACATCAGGATGATGTAAGAAAATCAATTGACTGTCATTTCTTTGATGGTTAAGTCAATAATTTTCAGTCCAGTTTTTGTGGCAGACTTTGGCTAACATGTTAGTGTGAGTTATTGCGGAAAGAAACTTGGTCCGATCTTTAGTATTAGCTGGGGAAACTGAAGAGGATGAGGCTTAGTATAGTAGCTTTTATAAACTCTTGAGGGATTTAGCACTGTTGCTAGTGAAGCTGTCAGGCTTTGTTGCAGCCGCCTCACTGAAGAAGTTTTTACTGAGCATATGATTTTAGCGTTTTTACTGCAAAGTGCCTGAGCATATAATTTTAGGCTTTCTTAAAATGCCTGAGCATATTATTTTACACTGAATTACTCGTCAGCGCAGGGTTAAGGTTACCCTAAGAGGAAAATAATTCATGATGAAGAATGCTCCAACTTTTAGTAAAATATTTGATGATGAAAATAATGTATAAAATAAGTAATATGGATGTCCAGGCAAGTCCGACGGGAAGTGAGGGGGAGGAGCCTATTGTTTCTGCTTCCCACTGTTTGCAGGTGCATGGTCACTGCATGTTTGTAATTGAACTTGTCCCTCATTCGATCTCAGTCAGACTTTCTGGAAGTAAGTGTGTTACTCAGCTGTTTTGTTTTTGCTACAGGTTTTCTAAAAATGCCTGGCTGAAGAAAATAAAAACCTAATGGTTGGTGAGTTTGGTTCACTAGAGAGGAGGGTTTGTGATGTAATCAACCTAGAAAGATAAGCTACTTAGAAAGTTCATGCATACGGTACATCAAGCAGATCTGTACCTCTTATCATGCAGCATTTTCATTTGATCTATAAAAAGGCTTGAGTCTCCCTTTGAAACGGCTGCCCTCCTCCCCTAGTCTCCCCTGTGAGCCTGCAAAGCCTTGCCCCATGAGAGTTCACTGCAATCACTGGGTTAGCTGGGCGGCTACCACACATCCAGCACGGCAGCAATCTGCAGCCAATTGTTACACACCAACCCAACGGAGCGGTGTCAC
Organism: Galaxias olidus; assembly: GCA_026901105.3. NCBI lineage: Eukaryota > Metazoa > Chordata > Actinopteri > Galaxiiformes > Galaxiidae > Galaxias > Galaxias olidus. The sequence goes on along the minus strand of JAPMUY010002505.1, from coordinate 205,799 downwards.
GCTACAAGCTGGCAACAGCAGAGAACGAGATGGAGGGAGGAAGGGTGGGTGAAGGGGGAGGACGGAACGGCAGGGGGCTGGGCAGTGGGCCCATAGTTTACGGGATTTTCCTCCTTAGATAACATCATGTTTGGACTGAGGTAATGAGTAGCTGAGATCGCTCAGGTCAAAGTCAAAATGTCCAGCAAACAACAAAAGATGTGACCTGCTTTGAGTTTTAGGAACTGTTGGTTGAAACTGGTGCAGTTGATTTGATTCTTGATTTCTTTTTCTTTTAGTAAAGACTTTGAAGATCTAATAATTTCAATACACAACGTTTCTGTATAAACATCATATGACCCTGCAAAAAGGTTTAATGATGAAACTTAAGAAGGCTTCAATCAAGGGGAGGTCTTTGTCATAATTATTAACAGGATCAGACACCTAACCCTGTGTAAATAATACAAAATAATAATAATGATTATTAATGACAGCACAACAGAATGCTATTGCAAAGTAAATATTTTGTTATAAACTGTTAGTTTAGTGAGGAATCTCTATAGGAAGCTGAGTCCATGTAGCACAGGTCTCCTGATAAGACTGTCACCATCTGTGGTTAAAGTTTACTAAACAACACCCTTTAGGCCCTCAAGGTTTTCCACACAGATTCTTCAAACAGTTCTTTCCCCCTGGTCTTTCTTTGAGGTCGGCAGAGAACAAATTGGGTTGCTGATATGTGTTGCTCTGTTTGATATGTGTTGCTCTGTTTGATATGTGATGGTGTGTTGCTCTGTTTGATATGTGTTGCTCTGTTTGATATGTGTTGCTCTGTTTGATATGTGTTGCTCTGTTTGATATGTGTTGCTCTGTTTGATATGTGATGGTGTGTTGCTCTGTTTGATATGTGTTGCTCTGTTTGATATGTGTTGCTCTGTTTGATATGTGTTGCTCTGTTTGATATGTGTTGCTCTGTTTGATATGTGTTGCTCTGTTTGATATGTGTTGCTCTGTTTGATATGTGTTGCTCTGTTTGATATGTGTTGCTCTGTTTGATATGTGTTGCTCTGTTTGATATGTGATGGTGTGTTCTCTGTTTGACCAAGAGAGCATGCAGAGATACCATGAGAATGACAGCACCACATGCATAGGTGACTTACATAAAAATACAACTAATAAGGACACAACGTTTTCCTTTCACTGCTTGCTGCTCTGGCATTTTCCCAAAGAAAGTCAGCGGAATTTAAAAAGTATGCTGTTTTTGTTGGAAGGTCCGTTGACATACAGATTGGTTGTCTTAGGTGTTCCAGCCTAAATGCCAGGGTGTGTGTCTGTTCTGTTTGTTCATAATCTATTTCAACCAGACAATCGATTACATATCTGCCAAAGACTTTTACTCTTCTCTTGTCTTTGCTCCAAACTCCCAATAAAACGCTCCAACCGTATTATGTATTGGTATTAATTATATATTAGCATATCATGTATTATGTATTATATATTGGTATTAATTAGAGTATTATGTAGTAGTATTATGTGTTATGTATTAGTAATAATTAGAGCATTATATATTGGGTACTAGTATTAATTAGAGTATTATGCATTATGTGTTAGTATTAATTAGGGTATTATGTATTATTTATTAGTATTAATTAGAGTATTATGTATTAATTAAAGTATTATGTATTATGTAATAGTATTAATCAGAGTGTTATGTATTATGTAGTAGTATTAATTAGAGTACTATGTATTATGTAGTAGTATAAATTAGAGTATTATGTATTATGTAGTAGTGTCAATTAAAGTTTTATGTATTAATTAGAGTATTATGTATTATGTAGTAGTATTAAATAGAGTATTGTGTATTAATTTGAGTGCTATGTATTATGTAGTAGTACTAATCAGAGTATTATGTATAATGTAGTAGTATCAATTGGAGTATTGTATATTATGCGGTAGTATTAATTAGAGTATTGTGTATTAATTCGAGTGCTATGTATTATGTAGTAGTATTAATTAGAGTATTATGTATAATGTAGTAGCATTAATTGGAGTATTGTATATTATGCAGTAGTATTAATTAGAGTATTGTGTATTAATTAGAGTGTTATGTATTATGTAGTAGTACTAGTTAGAGTATTGAGTGTTGATTAGAGTGTTATGTATTATGTAGTAGTATTAATTAGAGTATTATGTAGTAGTATAAATTGTTGTATTGTGTATTGTGTAGTAGTATTAATTAGAGTATTGTGTATTATGTAGTAGTATTAATTAGAGTATTGTGCGTTATAAGGGGTGCGGGAGAAGGGAGGACTCCATTGCTGAGAGGTAGGTGTCTTCAGGTGAACAGTTAACTAAACAACGTTCTTACACAGATTCAGTGAGGAAATGTAATAAGCCTTCAATGTCACAGCTCAAGTCAATTATCACAGCTCTGATAAAACGTAGATTCATTAATGGAACTAAGGCAAACCACACAGCCAGACAAAAATAGGAGACATAACCAATAGGTGAAGACAATAAGGGTGATTAGGGGCGCTTCGTTTGTCTGCTCGGCTGAGCCCTGGCAGCCGGTGCTGGACACCATTTACTATTGCCCAACTTAAACATACCATATTTTTGGTTTGTTTACATTCTCTCTGTGAATCATTTACTCAAACTGTAATCCTGCAGATTTAGTTCACCAAAGTTTGTTACACAAAGTATCTGAAATACTAAGAGCCGTTTTAATGAACTTATCTTGATGCTATGACACTTAACATCATCAGTCAAAAAAAAATCGAAATTGCTTTTTAAACCCTAGAGATCGAACAAACTCGATATGATGAAAAAACTCCACACCTTCATTCTATGGCTATATTTTAGTTGAGTGAGCAGACAGTGTGTGTTCTGATGTGGAATAATTAAAGGCACAGAGAGACAAATAACCTAAGCTGATAAATCATAAATCTCCCACTTGTTGAAATGTTGTGTCCCGGATCCGGATGTCAGAGACAGAGAGGCCCGGATAAAGACAGGAGAAAAGAGAGAGAGGCTGAGAAAGAGACAGGAGAAAAGAGAGAGAGGCTGAGAAAGAGACAGGAGAAAAGAAAGAGAGGCTGAGAAAGAGACAGGAGAAAAGAGAGAGAGGCTGAGATAGAGACAGGATTAAAGAAAGAGAGGCTGAGAAAGAGACAGGAGAAAAGAGAGAGAGGCTGAGATAGAGACAGGAGAAAAGAGAGGCTGAGATAGAGACAGGAGAAAAGAGAGAGAGAGGCTGAGAAAGAGACAGGAGAAAAGAGAGAGAGGCTGAGAAAGAGACAGGAGAAAAGAGAGAGAGGCTGAGAAAGAGACAGGAGAAAAGAAAGAGAGGCTGAGAAAGAGACAGGAGAAAAGAGAGAGAGGCTGAGATAGACAGGAGAAAAGAGAGAGAGGCTGAGATAGAGACAGGAGAAAAGAGAGAGAGGCTGAGATAGAGACAGGAGAAAAGAGAGGCTGAGATAGAGACAGGATTAAAGAAAGAGAGGCTGAGATAGACAGGAGAAAAGAGAGAGCGGCTGAGAAAGAGACAGGAGAAAAGAGAGAGAGGCTGAGATAGAGACAGGAGAAAAGAGAGAGAGGCTGAGATAGAGACAGGATTAAAGAAAGAGAGGCTGAGAAAGAGACAGGAGAAAAGAGAGAGAGGCTGAGAAAGAGACAGGAGAAAAGAGAGAGAGGCTGAGATAGAGACAGGAGAAAAGAGAGAGAGGCTGAGATAGAGACAGGAGAAAAGAAAGAGAGACTGAGAAAGAGACAGGAGAGAAAAGATGAATGAGGGTGGGTAAGAGGAGTTAGGAGGAGGGAGAAAAATGATTCAGCAGATTAAGGCCTTTAAATGCAAAGCTTTTCTGGTGCTGTACAAAAGAGATTTGGCATTGGATAGACAGACACATCGCAAACAAATAAAAGTGAGAAATAAATGAAGGAATGAAGTGACTAATGAATAATCAAATGAACAGAAAAGAGAGTGACAGGCTCACAGAGGACTAGAAGGTGTGGAGGCAGCCTGTGGTTGAGATAAGCCGTAGAGAGTCTGTGAGAAACGTCTTACCTGGCCGCCGCCAACCCACACCACAGCATCCATTTCACGGCTGGCTGATCCCATTACCCACAAGCCTCTCTGGGGGACACCATATTTCTGCACTGTCAGAAGGAAACTGTCCGCATAGACACTGTAACTGACCCAGGGTCTGTGTGTATGGCCCCAGACAGCCTGTCTACAGACACAGTAACTGACCCAGGGTCTGTGTGTATGGCCCCAGACAGCCTGTCTACAGACACAGTAACTGACCCAGGGTCTGTGTGTATGGCCCCAGACAGCCTAGCTACAGACACAGTAACTGACCCAGGGTCTGTGTGTATGGCCCCAGACAGCCTGTCTACAGACACAGTAACTGACCCAGGGTCTGTGTGTATGGCCCCAGACAGCCTAGCTACAGACACAGTAACTGACCCAGGGTCTGTGTGTATGGCCCCAGACAGCCTAGCTACAGACACAGTAACTGACCCAGGGTCTGTGTGTACGGCCCTCTGCCCCATAGTCTACCTTTCTGTATGTGAATCACTCTCTCTTACACAGACACACACACACACACACACACACACGCACACCCTCCCCCACACACAAAGGAATACATATAATTACACACAGACATATACTTCCACACAATAAATGTATACAGTAAAGTATATGTTATAGTATACTGTATATATGTATGCACGCAAACACGCACGCACACGCACACACATTCTCACTGACACAATATTGGCCATATGGTCTGATTATGAAGCAAAGAACCCATAAGGTGAAGTAAGTATAATTATAAGTATAAATATATATAGGCTATCAAAGGGCACTGAGTTTTTCAGAGCAAACTTCACAGCTGCCAGGCAGCTCAGTGACTTGACTGGTTGACCTCAAAGTCATCACTTCCGTTCCACTGTTGTTACATGCCTTCGTTTCATTACATTATGATTCCATTATTCCATGATTCCTCTGAGAGACAGAGAGAGATTAGGGGGGGGGGGGGGTCGTGGTGACCTGGTACTCATGGGAAAAATTGCTGCACTTCTAGATTCTAAGTAACGCAATTGTTTTAAAACATATTTTATATTCATCATCATCATCATCATCGTCATCCGCTTTGTCCGGGGTCGGGTCGCGGAGGTAGCAGTTCAAGCAGGGCATCCCAAACTTCCCTTTCCCGGGCCACATTAACCAGCTCTGACTGGGGGATTCCAAGGCGTTCCCAGGCCAGTGTGGAGATATAATCCCTCCACCTGGTCCTAGGTCTGCCCCGCGGCCTCCGCCCAGCTGGACGTGCCTGGAACACCTCCCTAGGGAGGCGGCCAGGTGGCATCCTTACTAGATGCCCGAACCACCTCAACTGGCTCCTTTCTACGCAAAGAAGCAGCGGCTCTACTCTGAGTCCCTCACGAATGGCTGAACTTCTCACCCTATCCCTAAGGGAGATGCCAGCCACCCTCCGGAGGAAACTCATTTCCGCCGCTTGTATCCGCGATCTCGTTCTTTCGGTCATGACCCACCCTTCATGACCATAGGTGAGAGTAGGAACGAAGATAGACCGGTAGATTGAGAGCTTTGCCTTCTGGCTCAGCTCTCTTCGTCACAACGGTGCGATAGAGCGACTGCAACACCGCACCCGCTGCTCCAATTCTCCGGCCCATCTCTCGTTCCATTTTACCCTCACTCGAGAACAAGACCCCAAGATACTTGAACTCCTTCACTTGGGGTAAAGACTCATTCCCTACCTGGAGTAGACAATCCATCGGTTTCCTGCTGAGAACCATGGCCTCAGATTTGGAGGTGCTGATCCTCATCCCAGCCGCTTCACACTCGGCTGCGAACCGATCCAATGAGTGCTGCAGGTCGCAGACTGATGATGCCATCAGGACCACATCATCTGCAAAAAGCAGTGATGCAATCCTCTGCCCACCAACCTGCAGCCCCCTCCCCGCGGCTACGCCGTGAGATCCTGTCCATGAATACCACAAACAGGATAGGTGACAAAGCGCAGCCTTGGAGGAGGCCAACCCTCACCGGAAACGAGTCCGACTTACTGCCGCAGACCCGGACACAGCTCTCGCTTTGGGAGTACAGAGATTGGATGGCTCTGAGTAGAGACCCCCTCACCCCATACTCTCGCAGCACCTCCCACAGTATCTCCCGGGGAACCCGATCATACGCCTTCTCCAAATCCACAAAACACGTGTAGACCGGATTGGCATACTCCCAGGCCCCCTCAAAGATCCTCGAGAGGGTAAAAAGCTGGTCCGTTGTTCCACGACCAGGCCGGAAACCGCATTGTTCCTCCTCAATCCGAGGTTCGACTATCGGTCGAACCCTCCTTTCCAGCACCCTGGAGTATACTTTCCCGGGGAGGCTGAGTAATGTGATGCCTCTGTAGTTGGCACACACTCTCCGGTCCCCCTTTTTGAACAGGGGAACCACCACCCCGGTCTGCCACTCCTTAGGTACAGTCCCCGACTTCCACGCAATGTTGATAAGACGTGTCATCCATGACAGTCCCTCAACACCCAAAGCCTTCAGCATTTCTGGGCGGATCTCATCAACCCCTGGGGCTTTGCCACTGTGGAGTTGTTTGACTACCTCAGTGACCTCCGCCAGGGAGATTGATGCTGATCCCCCATCATCCTCCAGCCCTGTCTCTACTATGTAGGGTGGGTTTGTCGGGTTCAGGAGTTCCTCAAAGTGCTCCTTCCACCTCCCAATCACCTTGTCAGTTGAGGTCAACAACGTCCCATCCTTACTGTATACAGCTTGAATGGTTCCCTGCTTTCCTCTCCTGAGGTGTCGGATGGTTTTCCAGAACCGCTTTGGCGCCAGCCGAAAGTCCTTCTCCATGGTTTCTCCGAACTCCTCCCACACCCGCTGCTTTGCTTCTGCCACGGCCGAGGCTGCAGTCCTTCGGGCCTGTCGGTATCTTGCAACTGCCTCCGGAGTCGCCCGGGATAGCATGTCCCGGAAGGCCTCCTTCTTCAATCGGACGGCTCCCCTGACCACCGGTGTCCACCAGGATGTTCGAGGGTTACCGCCCCTTGAGGCACCTAAGACTTTGAGACCACAACTCTCAGACGCAGCTTTAGCAATGGAGGCTTTGAACATCGCCCACTCCGGTTCAATGCCCCCAGCCTCCACAGGGATGCCAGAGAAGCCCCGCCGGAGGTGTGAGTTGAAGGCCTCCCGGACCGGGGACTCCTCCAGACGTTCCCAGTTCACCCGCACTACACGCTTGGGCTTACCAGGTCTATCCAGAGGCTTCCCCCGCCACCTGACCCAACTCACCACCAGATGGTGATCAGTTGACAGCTCTGCCCCCTCTTCACCCGAGTGTCCAAAACATATGGCCTCAGGTCCGATGATACGATAACAAAATCGATCATCGACCTTCTGCCTAGGGTGCTCTGGTACCAGGTACACTTATGAGCATCCTTATGTTCGAACATGGTGTTCGTTATGGCCATTCCATGACTAGCACAGAAGTCCAATAACAAGCCACCACTCGGGTTCAGATCGGGGAGGCCGTTCCTCCCAATCACGCCTCTCCAGGTGTCTCCATCATTGCCCACATGTGCGTTGAAGTCCCCCAGCAAGACTACAGAGTCCCCCTCAGGAGCCCCATACAAGGCTCCATCCAGGGTCTCCAAAAAGGCCGAATACTCCGAACTGCTGTTTGGTGCATAGGCACAGACAACAGTCAGAGTTTTCCCCCCATGACCCGAAGGCGTAGGGAGGCGACCCTCTCGTCCACTGGGGTAAACTCCAACATAGAGGCACTTAGCCGGGGACTCGTAAGTATCCCCACACCAGCCTTGCGCCTCTCACCCTGGGGAGCTCCGGAGAAGAATAGAGTCCAACCCCTATCCAGAAGTGAGGTTCCAGAGCCGAGGCTGTGCGTAGAGGTAAGCCCCACCAGATCCAGCTGGTAGCGCTCCACCTCCCGCACAAGCTCCGGCTCCTTCCCTCCCAGAGAGGTGACGTTCCACGTCCCCAAAGCCAGCCTCTGCCACCCGGGTCCGATCCGTCGAAAACCTCTGCCTTCACTGCCACCTTTCTGGCAGCGCACCCGACCCCCTTGGTTTTTCCCGCGGGTGGTGTATTGCATAGTGCTCAAATACATTTTTAGGATGGACATATCTTTTGTACCATACTAGTTGCAGTCTAATTTAGAAGTGTTTTTCCAAACAAACTTTAACAAGAAAATGTAAAGATATTTGTGAATTTATTATATTTATTATATAATTATATAATTATTTTATATTTTATATGTTAATCTGTTGTGAATATGAAAATGTGAATTCATTATAGATTTTAACATTCCATTACTCTGATATACTAGGCACATTTTAATTATAATAATAATTAACTTTATAGCACTTTCCTAGATACTCAAAGCGCTTTACACACATTGGTCACCAATTAACAATACTGAACAAACTACAAATGGACTGACAGCTACCAAACACAACACTCAGTCGGAGTGATACCACGGCAGCCAATTTGCGCCAGACTTGCTCACCCAACATATTACAACAGACTTGCTCACACACATAGGACACACAGACCAACTCCAGGTGAATTGGCAGTGACTGGTCAGGGCACTGGTAGGAGGATACGGCATGTTTTTTGATGATGGGAGGAAACCGTAGTACCCGGAGAAAACCCACACGAACACGGGGAGAACATGCAAACTCCACACAGAAAGGCCCTTGGCTGGGGTTTGAACTCAGGACCTTCTTGCTGTGAGGCAACAGTGCTAACCAGTGAGCCACCATGCTGCTAAGCTGTCATTATTTTAGTCAAAGTAATTTACAAAAAGTACTTTTGACTGTAGAAGGCATACAAAAATGCAAATCAGTTGGTCAAACAAGTGCATCTGTTATTGTATCTGATATTAAACTCAAGCTATTTGCAATTCAAATTTATGTGGTGGCCATGCCAAGTTCATAGCATTGATTCCAGCGTGGAGCCATGCATGGCCACTATGCAGACAGTCACTATGACAGACACTATGCAGTCACATGGTGTAAGACACTGAGGAGGGTGGGGTTGGTGCTGATATGGTGTAACACTGAGGAGGGTGGGGTTGGTGCTGACATGGTGTAAGACACTGAGGAGGGTGGGGTTGGTGCTGACATGGTGTAAGACACTGAGGAGGGTGGGGTTGGTGCTGACATGGTGTAACACTGAGGAGGGTGGGGTTGGTGCTGACATGGTGTAAGACACTGAGGGTGGGGTTGGTACTGACATGGTGTAAGACACTGAGGAGGGTGGGGTTGGTGCTGACATGGTGTAACACCGAGGAGGGTGGGGTTGGTGCTGACATGGTGTAAGACACTGAGGGTGGGGTTGGTGCTGACATGGTGTAAGACACTGAGGAGGGTGGGGTTGGTGCTGACATGGTGTAAGACACTGAGGAGGGTGGGGTTGGTGCTGACATGGTGTAACACTGAGGAGGGTGGGGTTGGTGCTGACATGGTGTAAGACACTGAGGAGGGTGGGGTTGGTGCTGACATGGTGTAAGACACTGAGGAGGGTGGGGTTGGTGCTGACATGGTGTAAGACCCTGAGGAGGGTGGGGTTGGTGCTGACATGGTCTAAGACACGGAGGAGGGTGGGGTTGGTGCTGACATGGTGTAACACTGAGGAGGGTGGGGTTGGTGCTGACATGGTGTAACACTGAGGAGGGTGGGGTTGGTGCTGATATGGTGTAACACTGAGGAGGGTGGGGTTGGTGCTGACATGGTGTAAGACACTGAGGAGGGTGGGGTTGGTGCTGACATGGTGTAAGACACTGAGGAGGGTGGGGTTGGTGCTGACATGGTGTAAGACACTGAGGAGGGTGGGGTTGGTGCTGACATGGTGTAACACTGAGGAGGGTGGGGTTGGTGCTGACATGGTGTAAGACACTGAGGGTGGGGTTGGTGCTGACATGGTGTAAGACACTGAGGAGGGTGGGGTTGGTGCTGACATGGTGTAAGACACTGAGGAGGGTGGGGTTGGTGCTGACATGGTGTAACACTGAGGAGGGTGGGGTTGGTGCTGACATGGTGTAAGACACTGAGGAGGGTGGGGTTGGTGCTGACATGGTGTAAGACACTGAGGAGGGTGGGGTTGGTGCTGACATGGTGTAAGACACTGAGGAGGGTGGGGTTGGTGCTGACATGGTGTAAGACACTGAGGAGGGGGGGGTTGGTGCTGACATGGTGTAAGACACTGAGGAGGGTGGGGTTGGTGCTGACATGGTGTAACACTGAGGAGGGTGGGGTTGGTGCTGACATGGTGTAAGACACTGAGGAGGGTGGGGTTGGTGCTGACATGGTGTAAGACACTGAGGGTGGGGTTGGTACTGACATGGTGTAAGACACTGAGGAGGGTGGGGTTGGTGCTGACATGGTGTAACACTGAGGAGGGTGGGGTTGGTGCTGACATGGTGTAAGACACTGAGGGTGGGGTTGGTGCTGACATGGTGTAACACTGAGGAGGGTGGGGTTGGTGCTGACATGGTGTAACACTGAGGAGGGTGGGGTTGGTGATGTCTGGTTCAAGTGGTCAGGGAGGAGGGTTGGGGTTGGTGCTGTCTGGTTCTAGTGGTCAGGGAGGAGGGTTGGGGTTGGTGCTGTCTGGTTCTAGTGGTCAGGGAGGAGGGTTGGGGTTGGTGCTGTCTGGTTCTAGTGGTCAGGGAGGAGGGTTGGGGTTGGTGCTGTCTGGTTCTAGTGGTCAGGGAGGAGGGTTGGGGTTGGTGCTGTCTGGTTCTAGTGGTCAGGGAGGAGGGTTGGGGTTGGTGCTGTCTGGTTCTAGTGGTCAGGGAGGAGGGTTGGGGTTGGTGCTGTCTGGTTCTAGTGGTCAGGGAGGAGGGTTGGGGTTGGTGCTGTCTGGTTCTAGTGGTCAGGGAGGAGGGTTGGGGTTGGTGCTATCTGGTTCTAGTGGTCAGGGACACACAGGAGGGTTGGGGTTGGTGCTATCTGGTACTCAGGGGCATGCTCCTCCCTCAGTCTCAATCAGTATGCCTGCCACACTCCACTCTGTCTGCAAGGTTTCCATGGAGCCTTTATTTATTGTGTAAATTCTCCCCTCACACAAGGTTGCTGAACGACATATCAGGGTAATGCACCAACGTGCATGGCTTCATACAGTAATAAAATCAAATTAGCTAATTATATATATTACTGAAAATCTAGTTTTGTTGCAAGCATTAGCTGATTAACATGAGCTCAATGTGTCATTTGTGCATAAGCGCTCTTTAGTTAGCACAGAAATTCATGGACTTTTGGAATTTGATTGAATGCCAGACAAGAATAGTTATGAGGCATGTTTTGATTTGTCAGTGTGCTTATATGGCGACACCTGTATAAAAAACAAAGTATATTTATGAATGTGTGTATTGGCTAATGCCTTTTGACAAGCCCCTTGACCCAGGGCTCTTGACAGAGTGAAAATGTGAAGAGGGACAAAGAGAGAGTATGCTTCATTAAAACTCTGTGCTGGAAGTACGTCTGCATTCAAGCCAAACACTCCATGAGGATAAAAGCATATGATTCTAGATGGCACAAGCATAGCACAAAATGAATACAGTACACTGTTCTGATACATTGTAAATTCCCATCAACTAGTACTCACGCTGTTTGCAATTTAATTGTGTCAAAGCGATAGAAACATATTTACAATTCTACTGAATGTAATTCTGTTAAAGCGATCGAAACATATTTACAATAATAATAATGATGATGATACAGGTTGTGCTGCTGAACATGTTGCTATGGTAATCATGTGGAGTGGAGTAGCGCAGCTGCACACATTATCTCAGTGAAGTGTCCTCCTTTCCGTCTCCACAGAAACTAAATGCAGAGGCAGGAGGGTGGGGGCATTTTCAATGAGGGTGGATGTCTGCTCGTACAATGAGTCACCAAGAAGGACAGAGAGCCATTCCATTTCTGTTTGAAAATACATGTGTTTACTAAATCACAGTCAAATGAAAAAGGTCTAAGGTCTATATGAGGTTTGTGTGTGTGCTGTGTACGTGTTTGTATGTATATAAATAGATAGATAGACAGACAGACAGACAGACAGACAGACAGACAGACAGACAGACAGACAGACAGACAGACAGACAGACAGACAGACAGACAGACAGACAGACAGACAGATAGATAGATAGATAGATATAGAAATATATTCACACAGTTTGAGGTTTGTGTGTGGGACATTCAGTGACATAATGAAAGTGAGACATGATTAGCCACTTCATGACATAAACAGGAGAGGGAAAAGTCAAGAGGATATACAGTAAACCATAACTTTAAACCAGGCACTCTGTTGTTAAATAGGGGATCAGAGGATGTGTTGACAGGGTCTTTACAATCAGCTCAATAACCCCCCCCCCCCCCCCCCCACACACACACACACAACACACAACACATGAGGACACCCACTCAAACACACACACACACACACACACAACACACAACACACACTCAAATACACAAACACATGCACACGCACTCAAACACACACACACACACACACACACACACACACACACACATGCACACACACTCAAATACACACACACGTGCACACACACTCAAATACACAAACACAAGCACACACACTCTTAACACATGCACATGCATTAATTATATCAGTTTCTACCAGTTCTCCTGTGGTGGACAGACGTGATCTATTGCACATCCAGTATATCTAGCTCTGGATGAAGCATAACTCATAACTCATGACTGACCATGTTAGATGTTGATAACCACATTTTACAGTGTCCCCATCTGTTGAATTTTGTTTCTTAGTTTTTCACAATTGTTTACACACGTTTTCTGAATCTTTGGCTCATTTACTCAAAACTCTACACACAAAACCACAAACACAAAATGCAAATCTCTACAAATCTCTAGCAAACGCAAACACTGCATTCAAACTGTTTTAACTCTTACCAAAATGTTTTTTCAATCAAAATGACACACACATGCATCATGTGAATAGATCTTTCTACCAACTAACAACACACTGAGGTGCTCAACACAAAACACTACTATATCAATATCTTATCAGTAGGTTTATGCTTTTTGCATTTTCAGTGTTACACTGTAGCCAGTTTTACAACATTGTACAGTCCTGTATGTCTACTCGATAATATATAAATAAACACACACATGCAATACAGTAACAAATTTTTTTTTTTTTTTTTTTCAAAATGCAGTACTTTGAAACACGTGATTTGTATGTAACACTTTACATACCCAGCAGGAGAAAACCAGGAAAAACATTCAGTAAAATAAAGGGTTTGTTGTAAATAAAAATAAAAATAGCTGATCTGTAGCCTTTTTATAGTGCTAATGCTCTGATTTCTAAGTGAAGAATTAAGCAACTAGTGTTTACACCCGTAAGGAGTGGGTGTTGTCAATTGGGAACTGTGTGTTGCTAATTGGGAACTGTGTGTAGTGTTTCGCAAAAAGTGTGATTTAGAATTGAAAACTGAGTGTAAAGCAGAAATTGTGCTAGCAATTTTGCAGACTTGGTTTAGGGATTTGGTATATGACTTTCAGGTTCCAGTGGCTGCGTTTCAAGTTTCAATTTAAGTGTGTAAACAATTGTGAAAAACTGTAAATTGTTTCACTTTAAATACACCTGTTCCCCTAGTGCAGTAAGCAGGTCATTGTATTTCCATTGTTAAGTTGCCTGGTAACACACACCAATGCTGGAACAGAGTAGGAGAAAGTGCAAGAACACTCCTACTGTTTGGCTCTCACTCCCACAACCCTCCTTCATTGGCTTATTATTTTAAGGCAATTTAAAATACACTTCATTCATTTCATAAATCTGGAACCGAATGTTCTTTTTCTTCTTAATATTTGAAAGCTTTGCTATTGGAACAGAGTTCAGCACTACTGCCACTCAGTGAGTGGTGTAATTGCAGAGCTCCTATTTTAGGCTTGTTTGTGTGTCATTAGTGAACTATGAAGGAACACATGTGGACAAGGCTACTGCCGAAGGCAAGCGGGGCTATTGCAGACGGCTTGCAGGGACATTCATCTGTTTGACAACCAGTTCACCATGGCTTTGTAACAAGGACACAGGGAGTGTTCATTTTCAAAAAATTTTCTTCCATTCTTTTCTAAGACTTTTAAATAATTTAGCAAACAGTAAATACAAAAGAAAACGTAATTCATGCCACTTCTTTAACACTTTTATCTAGGCCACTTGACTTAAAGCGTGGTTTGTGCATTTTGAAGACCACGCCAAAGAAGCCTGACCTAACCATGGCTGTGTGAAGACCTCACTGCTACCTGAACCACACAGGACCAAAGTGTGGAGTCACTGCTACCTGAACTACACAGGACCAAAGTGTGGAGTCACTGCTACCTGAACCACACAGGACCAAAGTGTGGAGTCACTGCTACCTGAACCACACAGGACCAAAGTGTGGAGTCACTGCTACTTGAACCACACAGGACCAAAGTGTGGAGTCACTGCTACCTGAACCACACAGGACCAAAGTGTGGAGTCACTGCTACCTGAACCACACAGGACCAAAGTGTGGAGTCACTGCTACCTGAATCACACAGGACCAAAGTGTGGAGTCACTGCTACCTGAAACACACAGGACCAAAGTGTGGAGTCACTGCTACCTGAACCACACAGGACCAAAGTGTGGAGTCACTGCTACCTGAACCACACAGGACCAAAGTGTGGAGTCACTGCTACCTGAACCACACAGGACCAAAGTGTGGAGTCACTGCTACCTGAACCACACAGGACCAAAGTGTGGAGTCACTGCTACCTGAACCACACAGGACCAAAGTGTGGAGTCACTGCTACCTGAACCACACAGGACCAAAGTGTGGAGTCACTGCTACCTGAACCACACAGGACCAAAGTGTGGAGTCACAGAATGGGATGTAGCAACATTCCAGTGCTGGGCCTCTGTCAGGCCTTCAAACAGCAAATGCAGAAATCCTTTACATTATACAGACTTCTAACACTTATCTTAGGCAGGAGGTCTTAAGTCCTGTGTAAATATGTTGTCAGAATGAGTCCTGGGGTAAGTGTAGGAGAAGGGAAACATGGTGGCACTCAAATCACTGTCCTAAGATAGATAACAGGTAGTTTACACAGCGTAAGATCCAAGACTATCTAGAAGGCATATATGTTTTGATTGTATGTAAAGTTATGTAAGTTTAAACTGAATGGGCTCACACTGTTCTCCTTACAGTAAGCTGACTGATGTCACAAAACCACAGCTCATTCTTAGCAGAGGAACAGGAAATTATACACACTGAAACAAAACGTATCTCCAATATATCAACAGTCACCTGAAATGCCAGTGAGCACGCATTGACAGCAATCTCACAGAAGCAATCCTCCTGCTCAGAAAGCCTAACCTAACCTGATAGCACTGTGCCATAAAACACCTTACACAGTACATTATAACACCATAAAACACCTTACAGTACCTTATGACACCTTACAGTACCTTATAACACCTTATAATACCTTACAGTACCTTATAACACTATATAATACTTTACAGCACCTTATAACACCTTATAATACCTTACAGTACTTTAGAGTACCTGATAATACCTTACAGTACTTTAGAGTACCTGATAAAAACTGTGCAGTACCTTATAACACCTTTTAATACCTTTAAACACCTTACAGCATCTTTTAAGAATTACCTTTGTTTTTTGGCCTCCTTCCATTTCTAAGGAAGTATGAGTTTTTAGCTGCTCTCACAGAGATCAGTCTAAGCTGTTCGTCACAAGGAGGGGAGGAAGCCTGCTAGGTGGGTTAGGGTTAGGGGTCAAGGCTGAAGCCTGTTAGGTGGGTTAGGGTTAGGGGTCAAGGCTGAAGCCTGCTAGGTGGGTTAGGGTTAGGGGTCAAGGCTGAACCACATTGACCTCTGCTAGTGTTGGGGAAAGGAAGCTGAACTACAGTGTGAAACAAAAAGCATAGGCCAAATGACATTTATGAAGTGCAGACAGGCATATTGTTCGTTTGAAAATGTTAAAGTCTGGAACATAATGTCTTAATGTCTGTCTGAAACTATGTGAAAAGTCTGAACCAGCAACACAGGTTGAAAGTTAGGCCTTACAGTCCAAACCCTACCTAAATAATTCCTGTTCTTACTGGAAGTAGAAATTTTTATTTTGTATATTGAATAATATCCTTTTTGTATGTTGCTGATTTAAATAAACAACAATTACCTCAATCGTAATTTTCCCAGTCAGACAGATTGAGATGTTCAGCTTCACATCCTTATGTCAAACTTTATTTGTGTCCATCAGCAGGGAGTGGAACATGTACTTTCTGTTCTGGGTGGGTCTGACACCCTAATGTAGTAAGGCCATCACATTGTGTGTGTGTGTGTGTGTGTGTGTGTGTGTGTGTGTGTGTGCGTGTGAGAGAGAGAGTGTGTGTGTGTGTGGCAAAGTAAGGAGCCAACGCAAGCTAGGACAGGGGTCATTGAGGAAACTAACACAGAAACAATCTGTTCTCCTCCTTTCCTTGCCAGTGGGAACCAAGCCAAAACTAGCTCATAAATCCAGTGGGAGTGTGATCTTTGTCGCACAGCTCTTCCTGATCAGCAACAGGCTCCAGGGAGCCCGCCTCAACACAACCCCACAGACTGGGATAGAGAGAGGGATTTTATTAGTATTGTTGATTGTTTTTGGTGCTATCCTATGGCCTAGCTTTTCCCCATTACTTGGCCAGTAAAGTCAGAATGACCGTGTTGAACTAATGTGGAATAAATTCATTACGCCAACCAGGTTATCTTATCTCTCCAATGAACGATGGTCAGAGATGTACATCAATAAATAGGCATCATTTTAAAGTAGTAAGTTGATAAAGGTAATGAAAGTAAACATTTTGGAATTAGACACAATGAGCCGAGACATTTCCTCTAAGAAAGCAGAACATGTCTGTGTGTGATTGTGTGGGCTGTTGTATGAGTGTGTATGTTTGTATGTGAGTTGTTGTGTGAGTGTGTATGTGAGAGTGTCTGTGTGTGTGTGTGTGTGTGTGTGTGTGTGTGTGTGTGTGTGTGTGTGTGTGTGTGTGTGAGTGTGTGTTGTATGTGTATGCAGCTGCAGAGGAGGAAGTTAGTGAGGAAGGATGCCGGTCTCATCCTTGGACTCTTCCTCTGGGGCCCTCTGATGTCAAACCCCAGGAAACAGGAAGTAGGAGTGTCACAGGAAAACGCGTCTGCACGCCTGCCAAAGTGTTCCCTGCCTTGTTCTACACAGTAGGAACACCTAAGAGGAAATAATGTTAAGCATTTACGCAGGTTTGTCCTGTCTGCAAAGGAGGAGGTCATATACTAAAGAGACCAGTCTGATATTATTCACAAGGAACAGTTTCTTGTAAACAAATAAGTCTCAAGTAAAAACTCTATCAAGTAATCTAATTAAATGTAATCAAAGCACAGTTTATCCTTTTGACATAGTATGTGCAGCATAAATCAGAGTAAGAATGGTAAAATATTTTGTCGTCAACATTGCATACAAAGTGAAGACTTCACAATGAACCGTCTAGGCAGTTGCTCTTGGCAACGTTACGGTGCATTTCCATTGACAAGCTCCCCTGCTACCGCAGAACACTTTAAACATCAAACCCTGCTACCGCAGAACACTTTAAACATCAAACCCTGCTACCGCAGAACACTAAACATCAAACCCTGCTACCGCAGAACACTTTAAACATCAAACCCTGCTACCGCAGAACACTTTAAACATCAAACCCTGCTACCACAGAACAGCTTAGTTAAAAGTTTAACACATGAACTTTGAACTGCATGTAAATAAAGTGGTCCAATCATGTTTGGTTCAATTAAAAAACTTTGCCAAAATCAAATCTGCATTGCCTTTTCAAGATCTTGAAAAAATCATTCATGTTTTTACTCCCCCCCTTCTTGACTATTGTAATGCACTGTTCACTACCCAGAGTCGCTCTTCTGTGTCTCGGCTCCAACTGGCCCAAAATGCTCCGCTAGAGTTTTAAGTTACCTCTTGACTGCAGGATTGATTTGAATGTTCTCCTGATCACATATTAAGCACAGCACGGCCTGGCCCCACTCTACATCTGAATGATTGTGTCCCCTGGCCTCAGTGAGATCAGGGAGATCTCTCAGGTCTTCTGGCCAAGATCTAGGCTAAAAACTAAGGGTGACAAAACTTTTGCAGTCGTAGATCCTACTCTCTGCAACAGTCTTCCAATTGTAATAAAAAAATGCAGAGTCAGCGGATATCTTTAAAACAAAATGAGTGTTAAAACAAAATGAGTGTTAAATACTGAGACTTCAAGAGGACTGATCTGAACCGCGATTTTTTCATTCTCCCATAGACATTACAATATACTATCAGAAGAAATGTATTGATAATCCTTTAATATAAAAAAAGTTGCTTATAGATGCTTTAAGAAGCTGTCAAAACTCGCTTGTTTTGTAAACACTTCGTTTTGTAATGTGTGATTTAGCCTTTTACCTTCTGTGCAGTTTTAAATGTCCTTTTATTGTTATTTTATGTTTGTTTTTTTTGTTTTTACATGTTTTTATGTTGTACAACACCTTGTAACTCTGGTTTTGAAAGGCGCTTTATAAATAAAATGCACTTACGACTTACTTTAAACATCAAACCGTACTACAACATAAGACTTAAGAGTACAAACATCACTGCTAATTATCCCATTCTTACGTCAACGGGTTTGACAGCACCTTCGATGTCAACGGGTTTGACAGCAGCTTCGATTTAGACTGTCTGTAGCCAAAAGAAATATGCAAACCCTTAGATCAAAGGGCACCCTGTTTCCAGCAGTCCTAGTAGGTGTCGATGACCTCATGACCTAAAGAAGACGTTATCTGCGAGTGGATGATGTCACCATAGGAATGCCTTTGACTTGCCATGTAAAAAAGGATTCAGCTAAAATGTCAGTCAGTTAGCAGACGTGTCTTGAAGGCATACCAAGGAACATACAAGAACTATGTATAAAATGAGCCTCTCATTTGAACCTTAAAACATTACAAACTGTTGTGGCTCCATCTTTTTCTATACAATGGGAATAAGGCGACAGAGCATTTTTGTCCCCACTGTGCTTAAATGTAGTAACAATTTGACTGTTTTCTACAGAGAAAACGTCATTTCTAAGTTATGTAAAAGTAAAATATAATTATTAGGCATGTCTTACCACAAAGGTCAAGAGGAGTATGAGTATTCTTTGTTCCTTCAGTACAGGGAATGATTGCTCGTCGTCATCTCTTAAAACAGAATGTCTTTAAAATCACCTGCAGTGCTTTTTGGAACAGTCCTGCCTGTGATTCTGGCCTCAATAGAGATCCAGTAATTGTGTTGTGTGCTATATTTACCAGCACAGCCAGCAGCTATTGAAGGTGTTTGAACTCAATATAGGATTGTGTTTCTTCCATTCGGAATGGAATTTTCTCTTTCTATTACTGGCCTTCTGGGTACGTTTGGGATAACAATCAGAAAATTGCATCTGGGTTGAGCTGGAGTAGAGAGGAGATAAGCAAAGTTTATGTTGTTGGCTTGCTGGCAGAGCAGAGAAAACAGAGAAACCTGCAAGAAATTGAATTTATCCAATAACTGGTCTGATCTGGCTTTTTATTCTGTTTATTATGGAGGCACTTTTATGGTTAGCGTTCCACTTCACATCTCACACTCATCCTAACCCTGTTCTCCCGAATAGGCAGGGACACCAAATGGAGGATTTGCTGGTGGTGATGATGGTGGTGATGATGATGGTGGTGATGATGGTGATGATGATGATGATGATGGGGATGATGATGATGATGATGGTGGTGATGATGATGGTGGTGGTGATGATGATGGTGGTGATGATGGTGATGATGGTTATGATGGTGATTGTGGTCATGGTGAAGGTGGTTATGGTGGGTATGGTGATGGTGGGTATGGTGATTGTGGTTATGGTGATGGTGGTTATGGTGAAGGTGGTTATGGTGGGTATGGTGATGGTGGTTATGGTGGTGAGGATGATGAGGATGGTGGTTATGATGGTGATTGTGGTTATATGAGGGGGATGGTGGTTATGGTGATGGTGGTTATGGTGATGGTGGTTATATGAGGGGGATGGTGGTTATGGTGATGGTGGTTATATGAGGGGGATGGTGGTTATGGTGAAGGTGGTTATGGTGGTGATTGTGGTTATGGTGATGGTGGTTATGGTGAAGGTGGTTATGGTGGGTATGGTGATGGTGGTTATGGTGGTGAGGATGATGAGGATGGTGGTTATATGAGGGGGATGGTGGTTATGGTGATGGTGGTTATGGTGGTGAGGATGATGGGGATGGTTATGATGGTGATGGTGGTGATGATGGTGGGGATGATGGCGGTGGGGATGATGGTGGTGGTTATGATGGTGGGGATGATGGTGGTGGGGATGATGGTGGTAGTTATGATGGTGGGGATGATGGTGGTGGGGATGATGGTGGTGGTTATGATGGTGGGGATGATGGTGGTGGGGATGATGGGGAGGATGATGGTGGTGGTTATGATGGTGATGGTGGTTATGATGGTGGGGATGATGGTGGTGGGGATGATGGTGGTGGTTATGATGGTGGGGATGATGGTGGTGGGGATGATGGTGGCGGTTATGATGGTGGTGGGGATGATGGTGGTGGTTATGATGGTGGGGATGATGGTGGTGGGGATGATGGGGAGGATGATGGTGGTGGTTATGATGGTGATGGTGGTTATGATGGTGGGGATGATGGTGGTGGGGATGATGGTGGTGGTTATGATGGTGAGGATGATGGTGGTGGGGATGATGGTGGTGGTTATGATGGTGAGGATGATGGTGGTGGTTATGATGGTGAGGATGATGATGGTGGGGATGATGGTGGTGGGGATGATGGTGGTGGTTATGGTGGTGAGGATAATGGTGATGGTGGTCATGGTGATGATGATGGTGAGGATGATGGTGGTGGGGATGAGGGTGGTGGTTATGATGGTGAGGATGATGGTGGTGGTTATGATGGTGAGGATGATGGTGGTGGGGATGATGGTGGTGGGGATGATGGTGGTGGGGATGATGGTGGTGGTTATGGTGGTGAGGATGATGGCGGTGGTGGTGGGGATGATGGTGGTGGTTATGGTGGTGAGGATGGTGGTGGTGGTGGGGATGATGGTGGTGGTTATGATGATGGTGCTTATGGGGGTGAGGATAATGGTGATGGTGGAGATGATGATGGCGATGGTTATGGTGGTGGTTATGGTGATGGTGGTTATGGTGGTGGGTATGGTGATGGTGGTGGAGGTGAGGATGATGGGGATGGTGGTTATGGTGATGGTGGTTATGGTGGTAGTGGTGAGGATGATGGGATAGTGGTTATGGTGATTGTGGTTATGGTAGTGGTGATGGCGATGGTTATGGTGGTGGTTATGGTGATGGGTATGGTGATGGTGGTTATGGTGATGGTGGTTATGGTGATGGTGGTTATGGTGGTGGGTATGGTGGTGGTTATGGTGGTGGTGGTTATGGTGATGGTGGTTATGGTGATGGTGGTTATGGTGGTGGGTATGGTGATGGTGGTTATGGTGGTGGGTATGGTGGTGGTTATGGTGGTGGTGGTTATGGTGATGGTGGTTATGGTGATGGTGGTTATGGTGATGGTGGGTATGGTGATGGTGGTTATGGTGATGGTGGGTATGGTGATGGTGGTTATGGTGATGGTGGTTATGGTGATGGTGGGTATGGGGATGGTGGTTATGGTGGTGGGTATGGTGATGGTGGTGAGGATGAGGGGGATGGTGGGTATGGTGGGGAGGATGATGGGGATGGTTATGATGGTGATGGTGGTTATGGTGGTGGGTATGGTGATGGTGGTTATGGTGATGGTGGGTATGGGGATGGTGGTTATGGTGATGGTGGGTATGGTGATGAGGATGAGGGGGATGGTGGGTATGGTGATGGTGGTTATGGTGATGGTGGGTATGGGGATGGTGGTTATGGTGATGGTGGGTATGGTGATGAGGATGAGGGGGATGGTGGGTATGGTGATGGTGGTTATGGTGATGGTGGTTATGGTGATGGTGGGTATGGGGATGGTGGTTATGGTGGTGGGTATGGTGATGGTGGTTATGGTGGTGGGTATGGTGATGGTGGTTATGGTGATGGTGGGTATGGTGATGGTGGTTATGGTGATGGTGGTTATGGTGGTGGGTATGGTGATGGTGGTTATGGTGATGGTGGGTATGGTGATGGTGGTTATGGTGATGGTGGTTATGGTGATGGTGGTTATGGTGATGGTGGGTATGGTGGTGGTGGGTATGGTGATGGTGGTTATGGTGGTGGGTATGGTGATGGTGGTTATGGTGATTGTGGGTATGGTGATGGTGGTTATGGTGATGGTGGTTATGGTGATGGTGGTTATGGTGATGGTGGTTATGGTGATGGTGGGTATGGTGATGGTGGTTATGGTGATGGTGGGTATGGGGATGGTGGTTATGGTGATGGTGGGTATGGTGATGGTGGTGAGGATGAGGGGGATGGTGGGTATGGTGGGGAGGATGATGGGGATGGTTATGATGGTGATGGTGGTTATGGTGGTGGGTATGGTGATGGTGGTTATGGTGATGGTGGGTATGGTGATGGTGGTTATGGTGATGGTGGGTATGGTGATGGTGGTTATGGTGATGGTGGGTATGGTGATGGTGGTTATGGTGATGGTGGGTATGGTGATGGTGGTTATGGTGATGGTGGGTATGGGGATGGTGGTTATGGTGGTGGGTATGGTGATGGTGGTGAGGATGAGGGGGATGGTGGGTATGGTGGGGAGGATGATGGGGATGGTTATGATGGTGATGGTGGTGGGTATGGTGATGGTGGTTATGGTGATGGTGGTTATGGTGATGGTGGTTATGGTGATGGTGGGTATGGTGATGGTGGTTATGGTGATGGTGGGTATGGGGATGGTGGTTATGGTGATGGTGGGTATGGTGATGGTGGTGAGGATGAGGGGGATGGTGGGTATGGTGGGGAGGATGATGGGGATGGTTATGATGGTGATGGTGGTTATGGTGGTGGGTATGGTGATGGTGGTTATGGTGATGGTGGGTATGGTGGTGGGTATGGTGATGGTGGTTATGGTGATGGTGGTTATGGTGATGGTGGGTATGGTGATGGTGGGTATGGTGATGGTGGTTATGGTGATGGTGGGTATGGGGATGGTGGTTATGGTGATGGTGGGTATGGTGATGGTGGTGAGGATGAGGGGGATGGTGGGTATGGTTATGGTGGTTATGGTGATGGTGGGTATGGGGATGGTGGTTATGGTGATGGTGGGTATGGTGATGGTGGTGAGGATGAGGGGGATGGTGGTTATGGTTATGGTGGGTATGGTGATGGTGGTGAGGATGAGGGGGATGGTGGTTATGGTGATGGTGGGTATGGTGATGGTGGTGAGGATGAGGGGGATGGTGGGTATGGTGATGGTGGTTATGGTGTTGGTGTTATGGTGTTGGTGGGTATGGTGGTGGTGGGTTTGGTGATGGTGGTTATGGTGGTGGGTATGGTGATGGTGGTGAGGATGAGGGGGATGGTGGGTATGGTTATGGTGGGTATGGTGATGGTGGTGAGGATGAGGGGGATGGTGGGTATGGTGATGGTGGGTATGGTGATGGTGGTTATGGTGATGGTGGGTATGGTGATGGTGGTTATGGTGATGGTGGGTATGGGGATGGTGGTTATGGTTATGGTGGGTATGGTGATGGTGGTGAGGATGAGGGGGATGGTGGGTATGGTGATGGTGGGTATGGTGATGGTGGTTATGGTGATGGTGGGTATGGTGATGGTGGTTATGGTGATGGTGGGTATGGGGATGGTGGTTATGGTGATGGTGGGTATGGTGATGGTGGTGAGGATGAGGGGGATGGTGGGTATGGTGATGGTGGTGAGGATGAGGGGGATGGTGGGTATGGTTATGGTGGTTATGGTGATGGTGGGTATGGGGATGGTGGTTATGGTGATGGTGGGTATGGTGATGGTGGTGAGGATGAGGGGGATGGTGGTTATGGTTATGGTGGGTATGGTGATGGTGGTGAGGATGAGGGGGGATGGTGGGTATGGTGATGGTGGGTATGGTGATGGTGGTTATGGTGATGGTGGGTATGGTGATGGTGGTTATGGTGATGGTGGGTATGGGGATGGTGGGTATGGGGATGGTGGGTATGGTGATGGTGGTGAGGATGAGGGGGATGGTGGGGATGGTGATGGTGGTGAGGATGAGGGGGATGGTGGGTATGGTGATGGTGGGTATGGTGATGGTGGTTATGGTGATGGTGGTGAGGATGAGGGGGATGGTGGGTATGGTGATGGTGGTTATGGTGATGGTGGGTATGGGGATGGTGGTTATGGTGATGGTGGGTATGGGGATGGTGGTTATGGTGATGGTGGGTATGGGGATGGTGGTTATGGTGATGGTGGGTATGGGGATGGTGGGCATGGTGGGGAGGATGATGGGGATGGTTATGATGGTGATGGTGGGTATGGTGATGGTGGTGAGGATGAGGGGGATGGTGGGTATGGGGATGGTGGTGAGGATGAGGGGGATGGTGGGTATGGTGGTGAGGATGAGGGGGATGGTGGTTATGGGGATGGTGGGTATGGTTAAGGTGGGGAGGATGAGGGGGATGGTGGGTATGGGTATGGTGGTGAGGATGAGGGGGATGGTGGGTATGGTGGTGAGGATGAGGGGAATGGTGGTTATGGGGATGGTGGGTATGGGTATGGTGGGGAGGATGAGGGGGATGGTGGGTATGGGTATGGTGGTGAGGATGAGGGGGATGGTGGGTATGGTGGTGAGGATGAGGGGGATGGTGGGGATGGTGGGGAGGATGATGGGGATGGTGGTGAGGATGAGGGGGATGGTGGGGATGGTGGTGAGGATGAGGGGGATGGTGGTTATGGGTATGGTGGGGAGGATGATGGGGATGGTGGGTATGGGGATGGTGGTTATGGGGATGGTGGGTATGGTGATGGTGGTGAGGATGAGGGGGATGGTGGGTATGGGGATGGTGGTTATGGGGATGGTGGGTATGGTGATGGTGGTGAGGATGAGGGGGATGGTGGGTATGGTGATGGTGGTGAGGATGAGGGGGATGGTGGGTATGGTGGGGAGGATGATGGTGATGGTGATTATGGTGATGGTGGTGAGGATGATGGTGATGGTGGGTATGGTGATGGTGGTGAGGATGGTGGGTATGGTGGGGAGGATGATGGGGATGGTTATGATGGTGATGGTGGGGAGGATGATGGGGATGGTGGGTATGGGGATGGTGGTGAGGATGAGGGGGATGGTGGGTATGGTGGGGAGGATGATGGGGATGGTGGGTATGGTGGGGAGGATGATGGGGATGGTTATGATGGTGATGGTGGGTGTCTAGCACCCACAAACAAGTGACACAGGGCCCTATTAGATGTCTGACATCATCACCATGGTGACAATGGCCAAACTAAGCAGTGACTGGGTATTTTTAGGTCCTTTGTGCGTGTGAATGTGAGTAGTGTGTACATGCATGTGTGTTTTGAATGAGCGATGAGAGAAAATGAAAAAATGAAAAGTGAAAATTATGGGGTACTTTCACGCTCCTCCAAAGACCATTTGATTGTTCAATTTGGACCCCTGGGTGGACTGGTCTGGGTGGATAGGCTATACCCACAGCGCGGCACCGGATAGGCTATACCCAGAGAGCATAGAGGGGGGGTCCTCAACAGACATCGGCAGCAATTAGTGCAAGGTATTGTCCACTACTTTTCCTTAACGCCATCTCTCGTCAAGTCACTTGTCCTAGCCTATCGGGCGAGGATTGGAACTGCACCCCTCTACCTACAGTCGATGCTCAGACCCTACGCCCCATCCCGACCACTGCGCTCTGCCACTGGATGTCGCCTTGTTGCCCCCTCACTCTGCGGACGGGACAGCCTGGCACCTCGTTCACGACTTTTCTCTGTCCACGAACATTAGGACCGCAACATCTTTGTACACTTTCCGCCGAAACTTGAAGACTCACTTGTTTCGACTACACTTCGGCTCTTAAATGGGAAATTGTTTGTGGTTGGTTTGTGATGGTTCTGTTTTGTATCCTGATGTTTAATATAGCACTTGCTTAGCTCTTATCTAGATGATTAAGTCAGAGATGCACTTACTTTATCTACCTGACTTGTAGTTTTTACCTTATCTTTTTGTAGGCACAATTTTTTGTAAGTGGCATTGGATAAAAGCATCTGCTAAATTAATGTAATGGAATGGAATGTAACTGGTATCAGTCCGTTTGATAAAACTAACGGTAGGCTTACTGTATCTTTTAGTAACTGGAGACTCAATAAGCCTCATCGATCCTCAGACTGATGACCAAGGGCTAAACACTGGAGGTGGGGGAGAATCCATACAGCATAGTATCGCAATATTTTGCGTGGCAATATTGTATTAATACACAGACGCCAAGCATCAATCTTTTATTACATAAATTATTAATATTACTAATAAAAAATTTACTTTTCGGTACTAGCAAATTGCTTAATTCAGCACTTGACGGAACTGTCGTTTGGGATTCTGTTTCCGCCTGTTGGATATTCTTTGTAACACAGCTTGATGAAGCTTGACAGTTAGCCTGCTACAGAGCAGTTTAGTTCAGTGGTATAAATTACCGTGGTAACTGAGCGGGGATTAGTATAAACCACAGTAGTGGAACGATTCTCTCACTGAAATTAGTGAGATTTATCTAAATAAGCCAGAATTTTTGCTTATCTAGCTTGATGGAATACCCCCTAGTTCAGCTCTTTGAAATATTATGTGCTCCACACAGAAAGGCCCTTGGGTCAGGTGGGGTTTAAACCCAGGACCTTCTTGCTGTGAGGCAACAGTGCTAATCACTGAGCCACCATTGCTTATCAAAGGTATTGTACAGTGTACATGTATCCTAACCCATTAACATTAATCCCCAACCAACATGCTGATTTAGGGGTCACTGTATGACATGTCATAACCCCGCAGCATTATATTTAGCTAATGAACATGTCATCATCCTCTGTTAGATGGAATTGGTCGTTCAATTAACCTGTCTGGGGCTTTTTCTATTATTTTATCTCTGCTGCCAAGCAACAAGTGTCCCTTCAGGAGGGTGGGGTTAATGTCTGAGCTGTTGCTTCCTAACCAAGCCTCTCAGCCCTCCATCCCGCCACACTGAGTGCTGTCTGACATCAAACCATGATGCAGGACTGTGACCTTTGTACCGCAAGCACGCTTCCCAGCTAGCATTGCCGGCTTGATATGTCCCTTTAAGCCATGCCATACGCCTTAAGGCAATGAAGACGCCCATTGGAATCAGAAGAGGAACTCATTTGATATTAAGGAAAAAACAGCTGTACCTATTCATGTTATATAGGGTGTTTTCGAGTAAAACTGGTTTAAAGACTATCTGTTCCCCTCTTCTTAAAACCTAACAGACCCAGAAATCCTCCATTAATGATGGGATGTGGCATGACGAGTAGAGAGAGCAACAAATGACAGAAAACAAGATGAAACGCAGAAAACCAAGGAAAAGAAAAGAGCTGGAAAAGGGATGGAGTGAGAGAAGAAAGAGGGGGAAGTCAGAGAAGGAGGAAACAGGAAGTGTGTGTGTTAAAGATAGTGTTTCCTTCTCTTCCTCTCTTAACTCTTATTAGCATGTCACTGAGGGCTCCGCCCGTTCCCGGCCTGTCACCCATGGCAACCACTAAGCACTGGGAGAAAGCCTTGGGCACACACACACACACACACACACACACACACACACACACACACACAGGGCCACATACCCTAAATGCATGCAGGTGTGTGAGCTCACTCACAAATAAATCGAATATCGATTTATATAAAAAACACACACCAATGCAATGACACCAATCCTATTCCTTTCACCTGGTAGACTGGTGGAAGGTGCATCCATGAAGGTCCGACCCTAGCTCCTGCTAGCTTCAGAGAGCACACTAACATCCTAACGTCAACCATAGCTCCTGCTAGCTTCAGAAAGCACACTAATCTCCTAACGTCAACCCTAGCTCCTGTTAGCTTCAGAGAGCACACTAACATCCTAACGTCAACCCTAGCTCCTGCTAGCTTCAGAGAGCACACTAACATCCTAACGTCAACCCTAGCTCCTGCTAGCTTCAGAAAGCATACTAATCTCCTAACGTCAACCCTAGCTCCTGCTAGCTTCAGAAAGCATACTAATTTCCTAACGTCAACCCTAGCTCCTGCTAGCTTCAGAGAGCACACTAATCTCCTAACGTCAACCCTAGCTCCTGCTAGCTTCAGAGAGCACACTAACATCCTAACGTCAACCCTAGCTCCTGCTAGCTTCAGAAAGCACACTAATCTCCTAACGTCAACCCTAGCTCCTGTTAGCTTCAGAAAGCATACTAATTTCCTAACGTCAACCCTAGCTCCTGCTAGCTTCAGAGAGCACACTAACATCCTAACGTCAACCCTAGCTCCTGCTAGCTTCAGAAAGCACACTAATCTCCTAACGTCAACCCTAGCTCCTGTTAGCTTCAGAAAGCATACTAATTTCCTAACGTCAACCCTAGCTCCTGCTAGCTTCAGAGAGCACACTAACATCCTAACGTCAACCCTAGCTCCTGCTAGCTTCAGAGAGCACACTAACATCCTAACGTCAACCCTAGCTCCTGCTAGCTTCAGAGAGCACACTCACCTCTTAAGAAAAGGGTTAGACACCTTCCGGCCGTCAGGAAGAACCTGTTCCACTTTGATTTGCATATTGCTTCTCATCTCTAGCTTCTCACTCCCGGGCGTATATACCTGCTTCATCAAACCCTCAGGGATTAAATAGCTCACACGTTCCATCCCCAGAGGACATAAAGAAACAGAGCATCTAGTTAGATATTAACAATGTGGCGTACAATAACGGTTGTTGGTCACACAGGTGTCTACATGTTCTAGGTGAGCAGCTTTCTGCGACTGTAGCTAGTGACTATCCTCATATAGGTGAATGGGCTGCTACCGTCAAGCAATTATCGAGGTTAGGAGAAAGACATTCGTAAGGTTCTGGGTTTACTATTACGATTAATTTGAACATACAGTATTCACATGGAACCATGCAGATGCGTTGATGTTACTGACATTTTTGCCAAACAGTGAAGATGAGGAGGGCTCTTTGTTGTTTGTAGTTTAGCAGCAGCATCACCATGGTGATGACATATATCTGAGCTGTGCTTTGCTGAGGTCTGCACTATGCTCTGTGCCCTACCTCATGGTGAGGTATATCTGAGCTGTGCTTTGCTGGGGTCTGCACTATGCTCTGTGCCCTACCTCATGGTGAGGTATATCTGAGCTGCGCTTTGCTGGGGTCTGCACTATGCTCTGTGCCCTACCTCATGGTGAGGTATATCTGAGCTGTGCTTTGCTGGGGTCTGCACTATGCTCTGCGCCCTACCTCATGGTGAGGTATATCTGAGCTGTGCTTTGCTGGGGTCTGCACTATGCTCCGCGCCCTACCTCACAGCAAACCAAGCGCAAATTTCTTATCATGTGAATGCGGCTTTAGGGTTATAATTAGGGTTGGGTTATGGTAAACAGCGATGACGCCTGTTCAAATAAGGGTTAGGTTTGTGGGTCAGATAGCTTTTGGGGTAGTTTTGAAACCTTTAGAGGCACTGGCCTACTCCCATTGCTTGGGATAAAAAAAAACTGAAATATGTCAACATTTTCTTCTTCTTACTGTCTTTACCTTTTAGGGGTAATTAGAACTTGCGGGAGGTATTCTAAACATGATCAGAGTGGATGTACTGTACAACTAAAATGTAGTTCATATAGAAGGGTAGTCTTTCATACCAAGAAAATATATACATATATAAAGGCAAATTGCATAAGCACATAATTCGATATTAAAAGGTATATGCTATTTAAATAGTAAGTACTAAAATTGTTATATAGAATAAGATAAAAAAAAATACAAACATAACAGAAACAAAATTTAAATCATATAAATCCTCTGCAATCATCCCACTGTAGTAAGAGATAAATAAGAGTATAATTGTAAAAGTAAGTGCGAAAGTCGAGGGAAGGGCTCTACAGTAAGAAATATGCTGCAAATCTACAAAATTAGAGAACAGGTATAATAAATTAAGGGAAAAGTATGTAAAAGATGTTATTATAAATAAGTGGTAGATGCTAGGACATCATATGTATAGACAGATTAATTAGTTTTAGTAATAAGAAGAAAACAAATAATAAAATTATATAATACTATAAAACCATAATAAGTAAGTAATTGCATTTTATTTATAAAGAGCCTTTCAAAACCAGAGTTACAAGGTGCCATACAACGTAAAAACATAAAATGACACAGAAAGAATATTTAACAACATAAACTGACACAGAAAGAACATTTAACAATATAAAATGACACAGAAAGAACCTTTAAAAACAACACAAAAGGTAAAAGGCTAAAACACACATTACAAAACAAAGTGCTTACGAAACAACTTTGCTTTTAACAGCTTCTTTAACATATGCACAGACTCTCTGCATTCTTTATGACCATGGGAAGACTGTCCCAGAGAGTCGGAGCTATGACAGCAAAAGCCCTGTCCCCCTTAGTGTTTAGCCTAGATCCTGGAACAGCCAGAAGCCCTGTCCCCCTTAGTGTTTAGCCTAGATCCTGGAACAGCCAGAAGCCCTGTCCCCCTTAGTGTTTAGCCTAGATCCTGGAACAGCCAGAAGGCCTGTCCCCCTTAGTGTTTAGCCTAGATCCTGGAACAGCCAGAAGCCCTGTCCCCCTTAGTGTTTAGCCTAGATCCTGGAACAGCCAGAAGCCCTGTCCCCCTTAGTGTTTAGCCTAGATCCTGGAACAGACAGAAGCCCTGTCCCCCTTAGTGTTTAGCCTAGATCCTGGAACAGACAGAAGCCCTGTCCCCCTTAGTGTTTAGCCTAGATCCTGGAACAGACAGAAGCCCTGTCCCCCTTAGTGTTTAGCCTAGATCCTGGAACAGACAGAAGGCCTGTCCCCCTTAGTGTTTAGCCTAGATCCTGGAACAGCCAGAAGCCCTGTCCCCCTTAGTGTTTAGCCTAGATCCTGGAACAGCCAGAAGGCCTGTCCCCCTTAGTGTTTAGCCTAGATCCTGGAACAGCCAGAAGCCCTGTCCCCCTTAGTGTTTAGCCTAGATCCTGGAACAGACAGAAGGCCTGTCCCCCTTAGTGTTTAGCCTAGATCCTGGAACAGCCAGAAGCCCTGTCCCCCTTAGTGTTTAGCCTAGATCCTGGAACAGACAGAAGCCCTGTCCCCCTTAGTGTTTAGCCTAGATCCTGGAACAGCCAGAAGCCCTGTCCCCCTTAGTGTTTAGCCTAGATCCTGGAACAGCCAGAAGCCCTGTCCCCCTTAGTGTTTAGCCTAGATCCTGGAACAGCCAGAAGCCCTGTCCCCCTTAGTGTTTAGCCTAGATCCTGGAACAGACAGAAGCCCTGTCCCCCTTAGTGTTTAGCCTAGATCCTGGAACAGACAGAAGCCCTGTCCCCCTTAGTGTTTAGCCTAGATCCTGGAACAGACAGAAGCCCTGTCCCCCTTAGTGTTTAGCCTAGATCCTGGAACAGACAGAAGCCCTGTCCCCCTTGTGTTTAGCCTAGATCCTGGAACAGACAGAAGCCCTGTCCCCCTTAGTGTTTAGCCTAGATCCTGGAACAGACAGAAGGCCTGTCCCCCTTAGTGTTTAGCCTAGATCCTGGAACAGCCAGAAGCCCTGTCCCCCTTAGTGTTTAGCCTAGATCCTGGAACAGCCAGAAGGCCTGTCCCCCTTAGTGTTTAGCCTAGATCCTGGAACAGCCAGAAGCCCTGTCCCCCTTAGTGTTTAGCCTAGATCCTGGACCAGCCAGAAGGCCTGTCCCCCGTAGTGTTTAGCCTAGATCCTGGAACAGCCAGAAGCCCTGTCCCCCTTAGTGTTTAGCCTAGATCCTGGAACAGACAGAAGCCCTGTCCCCCTTAGTGTTTAGCCTAGATCCTGGAACAGACAGAAGCCCTGTCCCCCTTAGTGTTTAGCCTAGATCCTGGAACAGCCAGAAGCCCTGTCCCCCTTAGTGTTTAGCCTAGATCCTGGAACAGACAGAAGCCCTGTCCCCCTTAGTGTTTAGCCTAGATCCTGGAACAGACAGAAGCCCTGTCCCCCTTAGTGTTTAGCCTAGATCCTGGAACAGCCAGAAGCCCTGTCCCCTTTAGTGTTTAGCCTAGATCCTGGAACAGACAGAAGCCCTGTCCCCCTTAGTGTTTAGCCTAGATCCTGGAACAGACAGAAGCCCTGTCCCCCTTAGTGTTTAGCCTAGATCCTGGAACAGCCAGAAGCCCTGTCCCCCTTAGTGTTTAGCCTAGATCCTGGAACAGACAGAAGCCCTGTCCCCCTTAGTGTTTAGCCTAGATCCTGGAACAGACAGAAGGCCTTGGTCAGAAGACCTGAGAGATCTCTGTGATCTCACTGAGGCCAGCTGACACAATCATTCAGATGTAGAGTGGGAAACCCGTGTAGTGCTTTATATGTGATTAGGAGAACATTAAAATCAATCCTGCAAGCAAGAGGTAACTGGTGAAGAGAGGTCAACACTGGTGTGATCTACGTTGTGTCTTTGTTAAAACTCTAGCGGACCATTTTGGACCAGCTGGAGCCGAGACACAGAAGATCTTCCAAAAGACACATTCCCCCAATGAACCAGACTGGCACATTCCCCCAATGAACCAGACTGGCACATTCCCCCAATGAACCAGACTGGCACATTCCCCCAATGAACCAGACTGGCACATTCCCCCAATGAACCAGACTGGCACATGATATAAATGAACCAGACTGGCACATTCCCCCAATGAACCAGACTGGCACATTCCCCCAATGAACCAGACTGGCACATTCCCCCAATGAACCAGACTGGCACATTCCCGCAATGAACCAGACTGGCACGTGATATAAATGAACCAGACTGGCACATTCCCCCAATGAACCAGACTGGCACATTCCCCCAATGAACCAGACTGGCACATGATATAAATGAACCAGACTGGCACATGATATAAATGAACCAGACTGGCACATTCCCCAATGAACCAGACTGGCACATTCCCCCAATGAACCAGACTGGCACATGATATAAATGAACCAGACTGGCACATGATATAAATGAACCAGACTGGCACATTCCCCCAATGAACCAGACTGGCACATGATATAAATGAACCAGACTGGCACATTCCCCCAATGAACCAGACTGACACATTCCCCCAATGAACCAGACTGGCACATTCCCCCAATGAACCAGACTGGCACATGATATAAATGAACCAGACTGGCACATGATATAAATGAACCAGACTGGCACATTCCCCCAATGAACCAGACTGGCACATTCCCCCAATGAACCAGACTGGCACATGATATAAATGAACCAGACTGGCACATTCCCCCAATGAACCAGACTGGCACATTCCCCCAATGAACCAGACTGGCACATGATATAAATGAGGTTTAGGCTTGAGGCTAGGGAAGGGATGACACCTGCTTCTAATGAATGTTGTGGTGCAGTGCAGTGAAGGTTAGGGTTACAGAGTGTTCATGGAGTACGATGGGAGGGTTAGGGTTACAGTGTGTTCATGGTGTATGATGGGAGGGTTAGGGTTACAGTGTGTTCATGGTGTATGATGGGAGGGTTAGGGTTACAGAGTGTTCATGGTGTACGATGGGAGGGTTAGGGTAACAGAGTGTTGTACGATGGGAGGGTTAGGGTTACAGTGTGTTCATGGTGTATGATGGGAGGGTTAGGGTTACAGAGTGTTCATGGTGTACGATGGGAGGGTTAGGGTTACAGTGTGTTCATGGTGTACGATGGGAGGGTTAGGGTTACAGTGTGTTCATGGTGTATGATGGGAGGGTTAGGGTTACAGAGTGTTCATGGTGTATGATGGGAGGGTTAGGGTTACAGAGTGTTCATGGTGTACGATGGGAGGGTTAGGGTTACAGAGTGTTCATGGTGTATGATGGGAGGGTTAGGGTTACAGTGTGTTCATGGTGTATGATGGGAGGGTTAGGGTTACAGAGTGTTCATGGTGTATGATGGGAGGGTTAGGGTTACAGAGTGTTCATGCTGTATGATGGGAGGGTTAGGGTTACAGAGTGTTCATGGTGTATGATGGGAGGGTTAGGGTTACAGAGTGTTCATGGTGTACGATGGGAGGGTTAGGGTTACAGAGTGTTCATGGTGTATGATGGGAGGGTTAGGGTTACAGTGTGTTCATGGTGTATGATGGGAGGGTTAGGGTTACAGTGTTCATGGTGTATGATGGGAGGGTTAGGGTTACAGAGTGTTCATGGTGTACGATGGGAGGGTTAGGGTTACAGTGTTCATGGTGTATGATGGGAGGGTTAGGGTTACAGAGTGTTCATGGTGTACGATGGGAGGGTTAGGGTTACAGAGTGTTCATGGTGTACGATGGGAGGGTTAGGGTAACAGAGTGTTGTACGATGGGAGGGTTAGGGTTACAGTGTGTTCATGGTGTATGATGGGAGGGTTAGGGTTACAGAGGTGATTGTCCGGTTGTGCAAACTGGGTTTTATTCAGAGATTCCTTCTTCCCAGATGCATTACGTGTGTTTGTGTGTGTGTCTGTGTGTGTCTACCTGAGAAATGCATGGAAGGAAAGAAGCCACTCAGTGTCTGTCCCTGTGTGTTTGTGTGTCTGTCCCTGTGTGTTTGTGTGTCTGTCCCTGTGTGTTTGTGTGTCTGTCCCTGTGTGTTTGTGTGTCTGTCACTGTGTGTTTGTGTGTCTGTCACTGTGTGTGTGTGTGTGTGTGTGTGTCTGTCCCTGTGTGTTTGTCCCTGTGTGTTTGTGTGTCTGTCACTGTGTGTTTGTGTGTGTCTGTCACTGTGTGTGTGTGTGTGTGTGTGTCTGTGGGTGTGTCTGTCACTGTGTGTTTGTGTGTCTGTGTGTGTTTGTGACACTGTGTCACTCTGTGTGTCTGTCACTGTGTGTGTGTGTGTGTGTGTGTCTGTGTCTGTCACTGTATGTCCGTGTCACTGTGTGTGTTTGTGTGTCTGTGTGTGTGTGTCACTCTGTGTTTGTGTGTGTCTGTCACTGTGTGTGTGTGTGTGTCACTGTGTGTTTGTGTGTGTCTGTCTCTGTGTGTGTGTGTGTGTGTGTGTGTCTGTTTGGGTGTGTCTGTCACTGTGTGTTTGTGTGTGTCTGTGTGTTTGTGTGTGTGTCTCTGTGTGTGTGCGTCTGTGTGTGTGTGTGTCACTGTGTGTGTGTGTGTGTGTGTGTGTGTGTGTGTGTCAGTGTGTTTGTCTTGTGTGTTTGTCTGTGTGTGTGTGTCTGTCACTGTGTGTGTGTGTGTGTGTGTGTGTGTGTCTGTGGG
Source organism: Galaxias olidus (assembly GCA_026901105.3). Classification (NCBI taxonomy): domain Eukaryota; kingdom Metazoa; phylum Chordata; class Actinopteri; order Galaxiiformes; family Galaxiidae; genus Galaxias; species Galaxias olidus. The sequence continues at coordinate 170,339 of JAPMUY010002505.1, read as the reverse complement.
TGTGTCTGTCACTGTGTGTTTGTGTGTGTCTGTCAATGTGTCTGTGTGTGTGTCTGTCTTTCACTGTGTCACTGTGTTTGTGTGCGTCTGTGTGTGTGTCAGTGTGTTTGTCTGTGTGTTTGTCTGTGTGTGTGTGTGTGTCTGTCACTGTGTGTTCGTGTCACTGTGTGTGTTTGTGTGTCTGTGTGTGTGTGTCACTGTGTGTTTGTGTGTGTCTGTCACTGTGTGTGTGTGTGTGTGAGAGTGTGTGTGTGTGTATGTGTGTGTGTGTGTCTGTGGGTGTGTCTGTCACTGTGTGTTTGTGTGTGTCTGTCAATGTGTTTGTGTGTGTGTCTGTCTTTCACTGTGTCACTGTGTTTGTGTGCGTCTGTGTGTGTGTGTGTGCGTGTGTCACTGTGTGTGTGTGTGTGTGTGTGTGTGTGTTTGTCTGTGTGTTTGTCTGTGTGTGTGTGTGTCTTTCACTGTGTCACTGTGTGTTTCTGTGTGCGTGTTTGTGTGAAAGCCTTTTAATGGCAGGACAACAGATCAGACCTGTTTCTATGGCGACGCTGTGTGTGTGTTTCTTCTCTCTTTGGTGGTCTAGAGTGCCGCCAGCCCCGGGGGAGAAAGGAGCAGCTGTTTGAGACTGAGTCCCACCGGCAGCTACTCAGCAGAGAGACTGAGTCCCACCGGCAGCTACTCAGCAGAGAGACTGAGTCCCACCGGCAGCTACTCAGCAGAGAGACTGAGTCCCACCAGCAGCTACTCAGTAGAGAGACTGAGTCCCACCAGCAGCTACTCACCAGAGAGACTGAGTCCCACCGGCAGCTACTCAGCAGAGAGACTGAGTCCCACCGGCAGCTACTCAGCAGAGAGACTGAGTCCCACCGGCAGCTACTCAGCAGAGAGACTGAGTCCCACCAGCAGCTACTCAGTAGAGAGACTGAGTCCCACCAGCAGCTACTCAGCAGAGAGACTGAGTCAGCAGAGAGACTGAGTCCCACCAGCAGCTACTCAGTAGAGAGACTGAGTCCCACCAGCAGCTACTCACCAGAGAGACTGAGTCCCACCAGCAGCTACTCAGCAGAGAGACTGAGTCCCACCAGCAGCTACTCAGCAGAGAGACTGAGTCCCACCAGCAGCTGCACACCAAGCACACCATTTTAACACGGAAAATATTTAAATCCATTCAAATATATATTGATACTATGATCAATATTATCATCTGAAACACTGAAATGCATGAATGCAATATTGTTATGGCAAATTAAAGTAACTGTTTTACCAGCTAATGATATAAATGTACTCATCCTCATAATTGTGCTATGAGGACATGACTTTGGATGATGGTTTGCTGGTTCTAAGTTTGATTTGGGCAAAGATCTATGGGCATTGTGGTGTACAAGCAGTTAACCATTTAAATGCCAGTGGTCGGAAAAATTGAAAAAATTTGAATTTCACTTACATTGATCCTATGACCCGAACTTGTCTTACTATACTTACTTAATTTTGCCTAAACATACTGTTTATTGTTTAAGAAAATCGGTGAAGTATCCCTTTAAGGATCTCTATCCAACTTAGAGGCCCTTTGATTTCCTCATGAGCATGACCACATAGTGCAACACAGTACAGTTAAATTTATGCTTCAACTCACTACTACAACAGAATTTGACCAACCTGCATGTTCTAAATGCCAACACCTTTATCCAATTCAAATGTGCAAAGTTGGTATAGTAACATTGTGCACCATGTTCAGTAAACAATCAGTGAAGAAGCCTAAAATGCAAGCGGTTATGATCCATATAGACTGTTCCTCACCAAACTGTCTGGTTATGATATCCATATAGACTGTTCCTCACCAAACTGTCTGGTTATGATATCCATATAGACTGTTCCTCACCAAACTGTCTGGTTATGATATCCATATAGACTGTTCCTCACCAAACTGTCTGGTTATGATATCCATATAGACTGTTCCTCACCAAACTGGCCCCGCAAATTGTTATGGAGTGTAACCCTAACCTATTGTGAGAGTCTAACGCTAACCATTGTGATGGAGTCTAACCCTAACCTTAACCCATTGTGATGGAATCTAACCCTAACCCATTGTGAGAGTCTAACCCTAACCCATTGTGATGGAGTCAGTTGAAGATCAAGGGTTATGATCCATATAGACTGTTCCTCACCAAACTGTTTGGTTATGATATCCATATAGACTGTTCCTCACCAAACTGGCCCCGCAAATTGTGATGGAGTGTAACCCTAACCTATTGTGAGAGTCTAACGCTAACCCACTGTGATGGAGTCTAACCCTAACCTTAACCCATTGTGATGGAAACTCAGCCCATTATAAACTCTGCCCGTTATAAACTCTGCCCGTTATAAAACTCTGCCCGTTATAACCTCAGCTTGTTATAAACTCAGCCCATTATAAACTCAGCCCGTTATAAACTCAGCCCGTTATTAAACTCAGCCCGTTATAAACTCAGCCCGATATAAACTCAGCCCGATATAAACTCAGCCCGATTTAAACTCAGCCCGTTATAAAACTCAGCCCGTTATGAACTCAGCCTGTTATAACCTCAGCCTGTCAGCTCCTCCTGTGGGCCCAGCTCATCGTTATAAACTCAGCCTGTTATAACCTCAGCCTGTCAGCTCCTCCTGTGGGCCCAGCTCATCGTTATAAACTCAGCCTGTTATAACCTCAGCCTGTCAGCTCCTCCTGTGGGCCCAGCTCATCGTTATAAACTCAGCCTGTTATAACCTCAGCCTGTCAGCTTCTCCTGTGGGCCCAGCTCATCGTTATAAACTCAGCCTGTTATAACCTCAGCCTGTCAGCTCCTCCTGTGGGCCCAGCTCATCGTTATAAACTCAGCCTGTTATAACCTCAGCCTGTCAGCTTCTCCTGTGGGCCCAGCTCATCGTTATAAACTCAGCCTGTTATAACCTCAGCCTGTCAGCTTCTCCTGTGGGCCCAGCTCATCGTTATAACCTCAGCCTGTTATAACCTCAGCCTGTCAGCTTCTCCTGTGGGCCCAGCTCATCGTTATAACCTCAGCCTGTTATAACCTCAGCCTGTCAGCTCCTCCTGTGGGCCCAGCTCATCGTTATAAACTCAGCCTGTTATAACCTCAGCCTGTCAGCTCCTCCTGTGGGCCCAGCTCATCGTTATAAACTCAGCCTGTTATAACCTCAGCCTGTCAGCTCCTCCTGTGGGCCCAGCTCATCGTTATAAAGTCAGCCTGTTATAACCTCAGCCTGTCAGCTCCTCCTGTGGGCCCAGCTCATCGTTATAAACTCAGCCTGTTATAACCTCAGCCTGTCAGCTTCTCCTGTGGGCCCAGCTCATCGTTATAAACTCAGCCTGTTATAACCTCAGCCTGTCAGCTCCTCCTGTGGGCCCAGCTCATCGTTATAAACTCAGCCTGTTATAACCTCAGCCTGTCAGCTCCTCCTGTGGGCCCAGCTCATCGTTATAAACTCAGCCTGTTATAACCTCAGCCTGTCAGCTCCTCCTGTGGGCCCAGCTCATCGTTATAACCTCAGCCTGTTATAACCTCAGCCTGTCAGCTTCTCCTGTGGGCCCAGCTCATCGTTATAAACTCAGCCTGTTATAACCTCAGCCTGTCAGCTTCTCCTGTGGGCCCAGCTCATCGTTATAACCTCAGCCTGTTATAACCTCAGCCTGTCAGCTTCTCCTGTGGGCCCAGCTCATCGTTATAACCTCAGCCTGTTATAACCTCAGCCTGTCAGCTCCTCCTGTGGGCCCAGCTCATTTTCTCACGTCGCAGTGCTCAGACTTGTCGGAGAGAGAATGCCAGAGCTGGGTGTGCCTTGGCCCCGCAACAAGCAACACTTCAAGAGAGGGAGGGAAATGGGTAGGGAGGGAGGGAAAGGGGTAGGGCGGGAGGTAGGGAGGGGGTAGGGAGGGAAAGGGGTAGGGAGGGAGGGAGGGAAGGAAGAGGGGAGGGTTGGACGAGGGCAGGATGTAAGCGGGAGAGATTGATGTAGCAAGTGGGTGAGAGGTTAGCAGAGGACAAGAATGAAGGGGGAGAAATGGAAATGTGGAGGAAGGAGACTTCAAAAGGGAAAGGAGGAAAGGTAGCAGGAGAGAAAGGAGGAAAGGTAGCAGGAGAGAAAAGGATTAGAGGTAGAGCAGGCCGCTAGTGTCAAGACGAAGAGGCACAGACACACCAGTATCACACTCTCCAGCACAGACACTCCAGCACAGACACTCTCTTCAGCTCAGACACTCTCTCCAGCTCAGACACACTCTCCAGCACAGACACTCTCTCCAGCACAGACACTCTCTCCAGCACAGACACACTCTCCAGCACAGATACACTCTAGAGCAGACATACTCTCCAGCACAGACACTCTCTCCAGCACAGACACTCTCTCCAGCACAGACACTCTCTCCAGCACAGATACACTTTCCAGCAGACACACTCTCCAGCTCAGACACACTCTCCAGCACAGACACTCTCTCCAGCACAGACACTCTCTCCAGCACAGACACTCTCTCCAGCACAGACACACTCTCCAGCACAGATACACTCTAGAGCAGACATACTCTCCAGCACAGACACACTCTCCAGCACAGACACTCTCTCCAGCACAGATACACTTTCCAGCAGACACACTCTCCAGCTCAGACACACTCTCCAGCATAGACACTCTCTCCAGCACAGATACACTCTAGAGCAGACATACTCTCCAGCTCAGACACACTCTCCAGCTCAGTCACTCCAGTATCGCACTTTTCAGCACAGACACACTCTCTAGCTCAGACACACTCTCCAGCACAGACACTCTCTCCAGCACAGACACACTCTCCAGCTCAGACACACTCTCCAGCACAGACACAGCAGTATCGCTCGGTTTGGAAAGCACCAGCCATTCCGCCGTGGATGAAGGAGATCTGCTAAGACTCTATTGATCAACCCAATACAGCATGGAGCCATGAGGTACCTGCTCAATGACATAATGAAGCTCTATTGATCAACCCAATACAGCATGGAGCCATGAGGTACCTGCTCAATGACATAATGAAGCTCATTGATCAACCCAATACAGCATGGAGCCATGAGGTACCTGCTCAATGACATAATGAAGCTCTATTGATCAACCCAATACAGCATGGAGCCATGAGGTACCTGCTCAATGACATAATGAAGCTCTATTGATCAACCCAATACAGCATGGAGCCATGAGGTACCTGCTCAATGACATAATGAAGCTCTACTTTATGTTCCCATTGAAACATCATGGTACATTACACATCTGGACACCTTACAGACTGAATTCAAAGTGTTATTATTGCGCATTGAAGTGCTGCCGTAAATAAGAAATGTATGGAGTTAAAAGTGTGAAAGTGTGAAAACGTGCAGTGAGTCGACAGCGATTCTGTCTCACAGCAGTTGGATATCAATGCCGCCAACACCATTCCAGTTGTGTTTTGTGTGTGTGTGTGTGTTTGTTGCAGCCTGACTCATTGCCAGATCAGAGACACCAGTCTTGCAGCTTTTCAGGGTCGTTACACACCAGCTGGATTCTGACTAAATATCCACATTTTGTATTCCTAGACTCAATAACTTGTTGGAATGTAATATATAATAATAATTTGCTGTGTATGAAGCTTCAGCTAAAGTGCAAGCAGTTAGCTCGAAATGTGTTCAGTGACGAGTATGCCATCATTCTGCCTGTTGTTACACACGCCAATCAAACACACACCTGTTCACCAGTCATCTTTGGCTACTACTACTACATCTACTATGGCTATTTACATTACCTACTACTACTACGGCTATTTAAATGACCTGTAACCTCAGTAAAGTCTGTGCTGATTGGTTGAGGTGATGAGATTACTCCCACGTCCACCTCAGCTGCCACCTCTGCTCTGCTATTCTGTTCTCAAGGGGGACAGATGTATGCTAGTCTGTTCCAAAGGGGACAGAGGTATGCTATTATGTTCCAAAGGGGGATAGACACACGCTAGTACGTTCTAAAGGGGATAGATGTATGCGAGTCTGTTCCAAAGGGGGATAGATGTATGCTAGTCTGTTCCAAAGGGGGACAGATGCATGCTATTCTGTTCCAAAGGGGATAGATGCATGCTAGTCTGTTCCAAAGGGGGACAGAGGTATGCTAGTCTGTTCCAAAGGGGGACAGAGGGATGCTAGTTTGTTCCAAAGGGGGATAGATGCATGCTAGTCTGTTCCAAAGGGGGACAGAGGTATGCTAGTCTGTTCCAAAGGGGGACAGAGGTATGCTATTATGTTCCAAAGGGGGATAGATGTGTGCTATTCTGTTCCAAAATGGGACAGATGCATGCTAGTCTGTTCCAAAGGGGATAGATGCATGCTATTCGGTTCTAAATGGGGATAGATGCATGCTAGTTTGTTCCAAAGGGGGACAGAGGCATGCTATTCTGTTCCAAAGGGGGACAGAGGTATGCTAGTCTGTTCCAAAGGGGGACAGATGTATGCTATTATGTTCCAAAGGGGGATAGATGCATGCTATTCTGTTCTAAAGGGGGATAGATGCATGCTAGTCTGTTCTAAAGGGGGATAGAGGCATGCTATTCTGTTCCAAAGGGGGTATGCTACTATGTTCCAAAGGGGGATAGATGTATGCTAGTCTGTTCTAAAGGGGGCCAGATAGATGCTAGTCTATTCCAAAGGGGATAGAGGTATGCTACTATGTTCCAAAGGGGGATAGATGTATGCTAGTCTGTTCTAAAGGGGGCCAGATAGATGCTAGTCTATTCCAAAGGGGATAGAGGTATGCTACTATGTTCTAAAGGGGGATAGATAGATGCTACTATGTTCCAAAGGGGGACAGATGTATGCTACTCAGTTCTAAAGGGGCTGTATGCTAGTCTGTTCTAAGGGGGACAGATGTATGCTACTCAGTTCTAAAGGGGCTGTATGCTAGTCTGTTCCAAAGGGGGACAGATGTATGCTACTATGTTCTAAAGGGGCTGTATGCTAGTCAACAGACAGGCAGAGGGGGGCTTTTGAGATCTTTTCATCAACAGTATTGACATTATAGGTGGACACATCTTTCCAAGTTATTTGTATTACAGGGATTAATAATGATACACACTCTGTTTTCGCAATTATGACAATGAATTATTTAAATTGGTAATACAGATTTGAAAATGGATCACAGAGATTGCTTTAAAGCAAACGTATTGCTGTTTTGGTAAAGTAGAAGTGTGCTTTGCATTGCAGTGAGAGTTCAAACCTAGCTGTGGAATAATACGACTCCATCCAGTTCAGGACGACATGAGGTCTGTCTTTAGTCAGATTTCAGCAGAATCCTTAGTGTTCTCCAGTCTTGTCTTTTGGCTTATCTTGCCCTTCCTTGACTGCCTGCCTCCTACTTTGTCAAATGCTCAAATACTCATAAAACATGCAACAAAAGCAAAGATTTCCCCTCAAACAACACAGCATGTGGTCAATTATTATTATTATTATTATTGTTGTTATTATTATTCCATTCCATTAGCTATACCACTTATCCTTGACAGGGTCGCGGGGGGGCTGGAGCCTATCCCAGCCGACACGGGGCGAAAGGCGGGGTACACCCTGGACAGGTCGCCAGTCTATCACAGGGCCGACACATAGGGACAGACAACAACTCACGCTCACATTCACAGTTATTATTATTATTATTATTATTATTATTATTATTAATAATAATAAACTGTATATTTAAATCAATCATTATACAATGGACAACCAAATGCAATATACAGCTATCGATATAAACTGGTTCAACCCTACTAACACAGTTAATCCAACAGAGTTTGGGGTCGCGGTGTTGCAGTCGCTTTATCGCACCGTTGTGACGAAGAGAGAGCTGAGCCAGAAGGCAAAGCTCTCAATCTACCGGTCTATCTTCGTTCCTACTCTCACCTATGGTCATGAAGGGTGGGTCATGACCGAAAGAACGAGATCGCGGATACAAGCGGCGGAAATGAGTTTCCTCCGATGGGTGGCTGGCATCTCCCTTAGGGATAGGGTGAGAAGTTCAGCCATTCGTGAGGGACTCGGAGTAGAGCCGCTGCTTCTTTGCGTAGAAAGGAGCCAGTTGAGGTGGTTCGGGCATCTAGTAAGGATGCCACCTGGCCGCCTCCCTAGGGAGGTGTTCCAGGCAAGTCCAGCTGGGCGGAGGCCGCGGGGCAGACCTAGGACCAGGTGGAGGGATTATATCTCCACACTGGCCTGGGGACGCCTTGGAATCCCCCAGTCAGAGCTGGTTAATGTGGCCCGGGAAAGGGAAGTTTGGGATGCCCTGCTGGAACTGCTACCTCCGCGACCCGACCCCGGACAAAGCGGATGAAAATTATGATGATGATGTTGATGAGTTTGGGGTCTCTTCTTAAGATCTGCATTAACTGTTTTGACAAAGGGTGTGAAAAATGCGTGAAACCAATGAAAAAGTGTGAACACATTTTCAAGCGAAGACTTCTGCTGTGCTAAAGGTGATGCTGAAGATTAAGTGGATCCCAGTTTTATTAAGCGTGTCTTGGGAATCGAGGAAAAACTGTAATATGAGCACCTCCGGATTTCTTTCAGTGACTGTGTCTATCTGAATACATATCTGTATATCTATGTGCATACATATTTCTGTATGTCTATGTATATCTATGTGAATACATGTCTGTGTATGTCTATGTGAATACATATCTGTGTATGTCTATGTATATCTATGTGAATACATATTTGTGTATGTCTGTGTATATCTATGTGAATACATATCTGTGTATGTCTATATGAATACATATCTATGTGAATACATATCTGTGTATGTCTGTGTATATCTATCTGAATACATATCTGTGTATGTCTATGTGAATACATATCTGTGTATATCTATGTGAATTTTTTCCCATGTTACTTTGCACTTTAAATTTTTTCCCATGTTACTTTGATGAATGCACATTTGATTTTTCACATGTTACTTTATGATTTCACACCTCTAGAGGTGTGAAAGGAGGGATTTGTTAAGATTTAACCATTTAGTTACATGTATTTTATGCTGTGTATTAGACCACTTAATTACATATATTATGTGCTGTGTATTAAAAGGACAATCCTACACATTATAATCTGTTCAAGGTCTGTCAATGGTCATTGTTACGATCTCTGTAGACTTTTCCCCTCTCTTACAGCGCACGCCTGTATTTGATACGAAGACACAATGGCAGAGGCGTGCCTAGAGGCTTAGGACTGAGCCTGCGCACCAACAAGGGAGGGTCTAACGTCTAAACCAATGACTTCTCTCCATCCAGTTGACATATGATCTTGTATTCTACCACTGTATAAAAGGAGAACAGACCCCTCCCAGGTGGCGGCATTCGGTAGACTGGGTTTGTGTGTCTGGGTGTGTGTGTAGGACAGCAGACTGGTGTAGCGTGGTGTTGCCGCCCTTTGTTATCTTTTGATTTCATCGTATTCTTCTTTATTATTTTTGTATTGATTACTTTATTGATTAAAGCTTGCTATTGCTTATACCTTTAGTCCTGTCGTCTCTCAGAACTGCGGGACGCGACACATATCTGTGTATGTCTGTGTAAGTCTATGTGAATACATATCTGTGTATGTCTGTGTATATCTATATGAATACATATCTGTGTATGTCTGTGTATATCTATATGAATACATATCTGTCTATGTGAATACATATCTGTGTATGTCTATATGAATACATATCTATGTGAATACATATCTGTGTATGTCTATATGAATACATATCTATGTGAATACATATTGTGGTGCCCCAGCCTATGGCAGGTTCCCCACAGAAGAGGGAAAAGGGGGGTGCCGGCCCTTTAAGGGAAGGCTGAGGCTGGGAGAGATAATTGAAGGCCACTACATTCCCCTGCACCTTCTTAGGTCCTGGCCACTCCCCCACCTGTAATCAATTAAGCTCAATCCATTTAAGCTTTAGGTGCTGGCTACCAGAGGAAGGACTCCAGAGGCTGATGACACAGCGAGGAGCACCTACCACGTCAAGAAGTCAAGAAGTCAAGGAGACAAGATCGCAAACCCAGGAGAAGGGGAACCCCAGAGAAGGAACCCGGACAGGTTGGCCCCTCACACCCTCGACTGAATTAACCCCCTGATTTACCTCTCTGCCTCTCTTTCACCCAGGAGGAGTTTGGCGCCGCCTCTCAATTGAAGACCCCGGTCCGGGAAGAAGTTTCGTTGCGTTATTACCCCCATTCCCTTTTCCCCACCGTTTTGTATCATTAAACAAGTGCTCACCTTACCCCTGCTCTCCTGGTATTCCTCAGTCCAACCCAAAACCCCTCACCTGCACAACGTGGCTTGCCACAATATCTGTGCATGTCTGTGTATATCTATCTGAATACATGTCTGTGTATGTCTATGTATATCTATCTGAATACATATTTGTGTATGTCTGTGTTTGTCTATGTGAAAACATATCTGTGTATGTCTATGTAAACACATATCTGAGTATGTCTATGTGAATACATATCTGTATATGTCTGTGTATACATATCCGTGTATATCTATGTGTATACATATCTGTGTGTATCTTTGTGAATACATATCTGTGTATATCTATGTGAATACATACAGTATATGTGTATGTCTGTGTATACATATCTGTGTAAATCTCTGTGAATACATATCTGTGTATATCTATGTGAATACATACAGTATATGTGTATGTACATGTATGTGTATGTATCTTTAAGATATCTTGGATAAGCGGTTAAAAACTCACTCGTTTCATAAGCACTTTGTTTTGTCATGTGTTTTAGCCTTTTACCTTTTGTGAAGTGTTAAAGATCCTTTCTTTGACATTTTTTGTTTTTACATTTCTTTGTCATTTGATGTTTTTACATTTCATGTTTTTACGTTGCACAGCACCTTATAACTCTGGTTTTGTAAGGCGCTTTATAATAAAATGTACTTACTATATATGTATGTCTATGTGTATGCATATGTGTACATCTATGTGTAAACATATCTGTGTATATCTATGTGAATACATATCTGTGTTTTAAGACGGGATTTGTGGTCCGGCAAAGTAAGAGCCTGCCTGACGTCCAGAGGCAACCCATTCCAAAGTTTGGGTGCGAGAACTGCAAAGGCAATTATATATTTGACATTTTTTTGCACATTCAACGAAAGTGACTGGGACTTGGTATATAAGACAAGAAGCACCACAATATAAGCAAAGAAAATTACAACATATTGAACAAGAATAATGAAATAACAATTTACACACGAAGTTGAGTAATTAAAAACTATTAATAAATGAACCTATGTAGGCTATCATTATGCCCTCTAGACTGCTCCTGCATTCCAAGATACACATATCTGGGTCTTCTCGCTTTACTATTGAAGTTTGCTATCCACAAACGCCATCCCTCATCAACTCATTGATGGACAGCAGACCAAAAAGCTTCAGCCTACTATCTGCGACGATTGTGATCGCAACACTTGTCATGCCTTTTCGTAGCCCTATCTACATTTTTTTACATAACCCTTGAGCAGTCAAGTATTAAATGTAGCCTTAAGGTTTCCCATTAGAAGGCATGGACAACAATGCAATCAGTTTGTCGTGGGACTGTCCATTAGCCAAGAACATCTCTCGTTCCATACCTTTTTCAGCATTTTTATCACGGCAATCAGGGGAGTTGATCTGCCAGCAGTCTTGATCCTCGCCTTTACTGCATAATCAAAACTGTGGAATGGCTTTAACAACTAATACTTCACAAGCTATGTTCTTCCCCATCACTCATCATTACTGCCATTAGCAACTGTCCTTCAGCTTCAGGGCTGCTAATGCTAAACGTTAAACAAGCTAACTGTTGGCTGTGGTAGTAGCTAGCTAGCTACTGTTCAATAAAAAAGTGAAATGTAAATCTGAAAAATATGAGTATTATCTGTGTAAATCTATGTGTATATCCATGTGTATATCTATGTGTATACATATCTGTGTATATCTATATGTGTACATATCTGTAAATCCATTTGTGTATCTGTGCATACATACTGTATGTGTGTACATATCTGTGTATACATGTGAATATCTCTGTGTATATCTGTGTATACATATCTGTGCATGTCTGTGCATATACATATCTGTGTATATCCATGTGTCGACATTTGTGTATATTTATGTGTATATCTGTGTATGTCTGTTTATATCTGTGTATACACATCTGTGTAAACATACAGTGCTGTCCAAAAGTATTTGCCCCCTTACAGATTTCTTCTGTTTTTGCTTTTTTGTCACACTTAAATGTTTCAGATCGTCAAACAAATTTTATTATCAGACAAAGATAACCTGAGTCAATACAAAAAGCTGTTTTGAAATGATGATTTCAATTATTGAGGGAAAAAAACTATCCAAACCAACCTGGCCCTATGTGAAAAAGTAATTGCCCCCCCTTGTTAAATCATGAATCAACTGTGACTAACCATATTTTTTGGAAAGCTGAGTTCAATTTCACTAGCCACACCCAGGCCTGATTACTGTCAGAACTGTAGAATCAAGCAATCACTTAAATAGAACCTGTCTGACAACATGAAGTAGGCTAAAAGATCTCAGAAAGCAACACATCAAGCCCCGATCTGAAGAAATTCAAGAACAGATGAGAAACAAAGTCATTGACATCTATCAGTCTGGAAAAGGTTACAAAGCCATTTCTAAGGCTTTGGGACTCCAGCGAACCACAGTGAGAGCCATTATCCACAAATGGAGAATACATGGAACAGTGGTGAACCTTCCCAGGAGTGGCCGGCCTACCAAAATTACTCCAAGAGCACATCGACTCATCCAGGAGGTCACAAAAGAACCCAGTAAAACATCTAAAGCACCGCAGACCTCACTTGCCTCAGTTAAGGTCAGTGTTCATGATTCAACAATAATAAAGAGACTGGGCAAACATGGTATCCATGGGAGAGTTTCAAGGCGAAAACCACTGCTGACCAAAAAGAACTCAAAGGCGTGTCTCACATTTGCCAAAAAACATCTTGATGATCCCCAAGACTTGGGAAAATACTCTGTGGACTGACGAGACAAAAGTGGAACTTTTTGGAAGGTGTGCGTCCCATTACATCTGGTGTAAAACTAACACAGCATTTCAGGAAAAGAACATCATACCGACAGTCAAACATGGTGGTGGTAGTGTGATGGTCTGGGGCTGCTTTGCTGCTTCAGAACCTGGGCGACTTGCCGTAATTGATGGAACCATGAATTCTGCTCTCTACCAGAAAATCCTGAAGGAGAATGTCTGGCCATCAGTTTGTGACCTTAAGCTCAAGCGCACTTAGGTTATGCAGGAGGACAATGATCCGAAGCACACCAGCAAGTCCACCTCTGAATGGCTCAAAAAAACCAAAATGAAGGTTTTGGAGTGGCCTAGTCAAAGTCCGGACTTAAATCCGATTGAGATGCTGTGGCATGACCTTAAACAGGCCGTTCATGCTCGAAAACCCTCCAATGTGGCTGAATTAAAACAATTCTGCAAAGAAGAGTGGGCCAAAATTCCTCCACAGCGATTGGAAAGACTCATTGCCAGTTATCGCAAACGCTTGATTGCAGTTGTTGCCGCCAAGGGTGGCACAACCAGTTATTTGGTTTAGGGGGCAATTACTTTTTCACATAGGGCCAGGTTGGTTTGGATAGATTTTTTTCCCTTAATAAATTAAATCATCATTTAAAAACTGCATTTTGTATTCCCTCAGGTTGTCTTTGTCTGATATAAATATTTGTTTGATGATCTGAAAAATGTAAGTGTGACAAAGAAGCAAAAACAGAAGAAATCTGTAAGGGGGCAAATACTTTTGCACAGCACTGTATCTGTGTTGTTTTGATGGTACACTCCCACCCCTTCCTCACTTCGGATAGGGTAATTTCATTAATGATGTTCAAACACAACACAGCGAGGCCCTCACTGCTTTCTGGGGCCCAGCGTGACTGTGTATTGAGGCTGTGTGTGTGCGTTGGGTCACTGAGAAAACGTGTGGCTGGTTTGTGTGTGTGTGTGCGCGCGCGCGCGCACTTTGGGTTACTGAGGAAACGTGTGGCGGGTTAGAGTGTGTGTGTGTGTGTGTGTGTGTGTGTGCGTGTGCTTTGGGTCACTGAGGAAACGTGTGGCGGGTTAGGGTGTGTGTGCGTGTGTGTGTGTGTGTGTGCTTTGGGTCACTGAGGAAACATGTGGCGGGTTAGAGTGTGTGTGTGTGTGTGTGTGTGTGCGCTTTGGGTCACTGAGGAAACGTGTGGCAGGTTAGAGTGTGTGTGTGTGTGTGTGTGCGTGTGCTTTGGGTCACTGAGGAAACGTGTGGCGGGTTAGAGTGTGTGTGTGTGTGTGCGTGTGCGCGCGCACAGGGTCACTGAGGAAACGTGTGGCGGGTTAGTGTGTGTGTGCGTGTGCTTTGGGTCACTGAGGAAACGTGTGGCGGGTTAGAGTGTGTGTGTGTGTGCTTTGGGTCACTGAGGAAACGTATGGCGGGTTAGAGTGTGTGTGTGTGTGTGTGTGTGTGTGTGTGTGTGTGTGTGTGTGTGTGTGCGTGCGCTTTGGGTCACTGAGGAAACGTGCAGTCGGGGGCTTCCAGCCGGAGCAGAGATGGAGAACAATGCTGTGAAAACCTGCCAACACCCTTTTCTGTGTGCGTGTGTGTGTGTGTGGGGGGGGGGGGGGGGGGGGGGGGTTGGTTGGGGTTGCATACAGATGCCCAGAGTAAAAGTGTTTTGTGTTAGTGTGTGTATGGGTGAACATCCTGGAAAATACATAACCTGTCCAGTCCCTCAAGTCATGAACAGCTTCACATGTCACTCCTCCCGGACAGTTTACATTTCGCTCCTCCCGGACAGCTTCACGTCACTCCTCCCGGACAGTTTACACGTCACTCCTCCCGGACAGCTTCACATGTCACTCCTCCCGGACAGCTTTACACGTCACTCCTCCTTAGGGTTGATTCTACTCATAACATTACAGTGTCCTTTAGAAGCTTGTGGAAGCAGAGATCTTAGCACATCCTTAGCAACTCATTTGTAAATAGCATTCACAGCATGAGACCTCAGGCCAGTTTCCCGTACATAGAATAAGCCTAGTTCTAGACTTCATCTCACTGTCAATAGAGATTCTCTTTAGTCTAGGACTTCGCATAATTTATGTCTGGGAAACCAGCCCCCTCATCTTCTAAAACATTCTAAAAACCTCTTTGTTTGATATGAGATTGTCAGAATCTGCCTGGCAACAGAAAAGTCTGTTGATTGCATTAGTACCATCGTGTGCACTGCACACACTTTATTGTCTTTATACTGTGGACTTTATGGCTAGCTATTTGTGAAACTTAACCTGAAGAAACAATGCTTAACCAGGTTCTATGTGCTTGGTAACATTAGCCTAGCAGTTATCTTAAGCAGATTCTATGTCCTAGGTAACGTTATCTTAGTGGTTAGCTTAAGCCTGGTTTAAACTTCTGCGTGATCGCGTTAGCGAATGTAAACGTAGTTTGCCTACACACTTCAATGTAAGTTTAAAGGGCCCACTAGGTGGCAGTGTCGAATTCAGTGATCCAGAATGTACAGAAAACCGTACAAGAAGCAAAGACATGGAAACTCCCGTTCATGTCCCTCGAAAGTACAGTATAAACAAAGAGACCGAAGGTTGCTCACTGCTTTTCATATTTTCTTATATCAAATCTAATCAAGTTTATTATAGAAAACGTTTAAACAAGTAGAGCTGACCAAGGTGCTGTACAATCATAGGCTATTCATGTAGTTTATCAAACAATATAGAAAACAGTTGTAACACAGGCCTACAGCCTATACAGTATAAATAGGCTATACTATGTGCAAGCTAAGTGCAAAGAAAACCACTAATATGATTCGATTGAAAGTCAGCCTATCTGCTCCAGTTCATTGTGTCATCTACATTTTAATGTTTGGATACAGCCAAAATATTACCGAATATCTACTTGCTTCCTACCTTTTTCAACCAATGAGCGATTGTGTGACGCACTGAGAAGGCGTTTCGCGCGACGGGCTATTAGGATTTGGGAGGACTCCCCGTCAACACGTCGGCGGGCCTCGGTGAGCTACGCTTTCCCAGAAACCCCTGCTCTTCGAAGCTATGCAGAGCTGTTTACGTGCTGCCTCGCAGAAACATAAACCAGGCTTTAGCAAGATTTAATATGTTAGGTAACATTAGCCTAGAGGTTAGCCAAATCAGGTTTAATCTGCTAGGCAACAGTAGCACAGTGGTTAGCTTAACTAGGTTCAATGTGTTTAGGTAACATTAGCCTAGAGGTTAGCTTAGTCAGGTTTAATGTGCTAGGTAACCTTAGCCTAGTGGTTAGCTAAGTCAGGTTTAATGTGCTAGGCAACAGTAGCATAGTGGTTAGCTTAACTAGGTTCAATGTGTTTAGGTAACATTAGCCTAGAGGTTAGCTTAGTCAGGTTTAATGTGCTAGGTAACATTAGCCTAGAGGTTAGCTTAGTCAGGTTTAATGTGCTAGGTAACCTTAGCCTAGTGGTTAGCTTAACTAGGTTCAATGTGTTAGGTAACATTAGCAGAGTGGTTGTCTGAAGCCTATTCGGATGGGATTTGTTTCTAAACTAAATGAAGAGCCATTTGGGAGCCGAGAGAGCCGGCTCTTACTGCTGAGCTGAGCCAAATGATCCAGCTCACTAAAAAGAGCCGGAATTCCCATCACTAACTGTGGACGTATGTTTCTTTTTATTTTATAAATAGGCCTCTTTTTTGTAATGTTAATGGGCCTAATTGTTTCTTTCAAATAGGCCTAGGCTTATATGTTTTTCATGCCTTTGCCGAGTACTGTAATAGAAATTATTTGCCTTCATTAAAAGTGTATCGTTTGTAAACAAAAACATTAATATTTGTTTAAAATAATTGAATTGCCACTGTTATTTTTGTAATGTTAATTGCTGTGTTTTTTTTCATTTTTTTTTTTTTTTGTTATGTAATGTTTTAATGTTGGATGTATGTGTATGTTGAAGTATATGGGATTGAATGTATTGTTTTAGTTTTTTTACCATGGTATCGAATTGGGTATCGAGAATCTTGGAATTTCACTGATATTGGTATCGACTTCTAAATTTCTGGTATCGTGACATCCCTACTCTCAGCAGACACAGGGACATCAAATGAATGTGCAGCATATTGGTAGTTCAGGAGGAGGGGCAGCATATTGGTAGTCTAGGAGGAGGTGCAGTATTTGGTGGCCTAGGAGGTGTAGCATATTGGTGGTCCTGGAGGAGTTGCAGCATATTGGTAGTCTAGGAGGAGGTTCAACATATTGGTAGTCTAGGAGGTGCACCATATTGGTAATCTAGGAGGAGGTGCAGCATATTGGTAGTCTAGGAGGAGGTGCACCATATTGGTAATCTAGGAGGAGGTTCAGCATATTGGTAGTCTGCTCTGCTCAACACTGCTGCAGTGCAGTCAGAAGAAAAAAAAGAAAGGTCAACGAAAAGGACAGATTAATCTCATGGAGAAACAGAAAATAAGAGAGAGAGAGAGAGAGATGATATGAAAGAAAATTGAGAGATGAACAGACAGGATTCGTAATCATGCGTTAGGGTTAGGGAATCTGGTGCCATGTGTTAGGGTTAGGTAATGTGGTGCCATGGGTTAGGGTTAGGTAATGTGGTGCCATAGGTTATGGTTAGGTAATGTGGTGCCATATGTTAGGGTTAGGTAATGTGGTGCCATGGGTTAGGGTTAGGTAATGTGGTGCCATAGGTTAGGGTTAGGTAATATGGTGCCATGGGTTAGGGTTAGGTAATGTGGTGCCATATGTTAGGGTTAGGTAATGTGGTGCCATATGTTAGGGTTAGGTAATGTGGTGCCATGGGTTAGGGTTAGGTAATGTGGTGCCATATGTTAGGGTTAGGTAATATGGTGCCATGGGTTAGGGTTAGGTAATGTGGTGCCATGGGTTAGGGTTAGGTAATGTGGTGCCATATGTTAGGGTTAGGTAATATGGTGCCATGGGTTAGGGTTAGGTAATGTGGTGCCATGGGTTAGGGTTAGGTAATATGGTGCCATGAGGAGTAGTGAGACAGAAGAGAAACATGCAGGGAATCTGACAGGCAGATAGAAAGAGATTGGCAAAAAGACAGGTAGATCAAAGAGAGATATGCAAGGAGCAGAGATATAAGCAAGAAGACAAGCCAATGTCTTCTAGACATTTGGGCAGGTAGACAGGCAGGTAGACAGACAGACACAAACAATTCTTCTTTGGCCTTGTTTTGAATCATATATACTGCCTCTGAAAATAATTCATAGGCTGTTGAAAATACATTAATCTCAAATCAATCCAAACTGCTCACGCTTCCAAGCCAGATAGATCAGTTAATAAGTAAAGCAATAATCAGTTATTAAGTAAAGCAATAATCACAATTCTTCATTTGAATAGCACAGTGCTGGTGTTGCTATAATAGATTTGAAAGAAAAAAAAACACAATTGGCTGATGCTGGCAGAAAAATACTCAAAGGTTCATAAGGTTTTCAAAGAAAAAAACTTGTTTTTTTTTAACCCTAACTCTGTGTTCATACTGTCCGAACTATATTACCTCTGTTCACACATTCAAAACTGTTACATTACCTCTATGTGTTCATACATTCAGAACTGTAACATTACCTCTCTTCATACATTCAGAACTGTTACATTACCTCTATGTGTTCATACAGTCAGAACTGTTACATTACCTCTATGTTCATACATTCAGAACAACGTTACCGCGAACAACGTTACCTCTGTGTTCATACAGTCATAACTGTTACAATACCTGTGTGTTCATACATTCAGAACAACGTTACATTACCTCTATGTGTTCATACATTCAAAATGTTACTTTACCTCTATTTGTTCATACATTCAGAACTGTTACATTACCTCTGTGTTCATACGTTCAGAACTGTTACATTACATCTATGTTCATACATTCAGAACTGTTACATTACCTCTATGTGTTCATACATTCAGAACAACGTCACATTTCCTTTATGTGGTAATGGTAATCCTTTCCTACCTCTGAGACCCAGGTGGTGCAACGCATATCGGCATGCCTGGCTTACATCTCAACGTGGATGGCAGGTCACCACCTGAATCTCAACCTAAACAAAACAGAACTCCATCACCATGGAGCGATGGAATGGAAATGACATTTTTGAAAGGTGACTTACAATAAATGTAATTCAAATGTCTTAAGATTCAGCAAATTCAGTTCTACTTACCTGAGCTATTTGGTCAACTTAAAATTGACCAACTGTCTGGGATTGCAGCTTCCGACTCTTCCTCGGAAGATGAAAAGGTCAGAGGAAGGTCTAATAAAATAACCAGCAGTGAAAGCTCAAGTTCCCAATCCTCGCCCAAAAGGTCACCCGGTGGAAAAACAAGGGAAAGGATTATACATCACTATGGTAAGTGAAATGACCCATACATTCCATAAACAGGCCTAACCGTTAGTATTATTGGATAAATTGCTGACATAGACTTTTGTTCTGTTGACCTCTTTGTGTGTGACCTATTTAACTTGGGGTACTGAGAAGGTGCATCCTTTCTAAGACCGAAACTAAATAAGTCCTAGATACATTAACTGTTTTGTCAACTTACCTGAAACACTTACTGTCTTTGGGAACAGTAGATTCGGACCAGTCATCCAGTGAGTCAGACGACTCAAAGAAAAAACAAAAAAAGATGGCTGGTAGAAAAGAATCCCTCAAAACATCAAAGCACAGATACTCCCGGAATGAGTCTTCACCTGAAAAAAGCAGCAAAATGTCAGCGCAAGGTAAGATTTGTAATATTTTCTGTGAGTAATATGCTTATAATTAAATTGATAGTAGGCTGTTTCTTATTCATTTACCTTTTTTCAAGACTGTAGAGCAGGTCATTGCAAAGTTCCGGCGCTTTGAGGAGGGAAGCCGGCCGGCTAAAAGGATGTCAGAGAATGTTTCCCAGGCGGTAACGCGCGTGAAGCCACATTTGGGAACTGAAATGTTTCCAAGGCGGTAACGCACGTGAGGCGTTTCCTGAACTTTATGAGGAAACGAAGAGACACCACCAGGGCAATGGATTTTATTGCCAATGAATCGCGGCTCCGTTCGTGAGTGGAATATGGCTGAAAAACAAGGGTAAAAAAAGTATGATATGCAATGATTCTAGTATAGCATTCTATGCAATGTATTTTTTTATATTTACAGATGGATTGACAAACTTAGGCAGGACGGCCTAAAGGTTGTGTCGCGAAGACATTATTTAATGGATGTTCGCAGTTTCATCAAGTTTATAACTGAAAACAATTTCATGCGAACTGTACACGTGACACGAGCATCGGGCCGCTATGTCATACTTCTGCTGTCTACCGAAGAAAAATCACTCGGGATAGAATTAGTTATTGACCGGCAAAAAACAAAGCAGGAAAAGAGCAGTAAGCATACGTTTTTATAGAGTTCAAATGGAGTCACAATGGCTAAGGGTTGAAATCTGGCCCTATGAATTGGGACAACCCTTGATGATCCTCTTACGTCATCAGTAGTCGTGGAAGGCCTTGATTTGACAAAATTGCTAAATTGATTTAAAAAAACAAAACATAAACAGTTTGTTGCCGGACATTTCAAATCTCACAATACCGTCATCTTGTGTGGGCATCCTTGTTCGTTGTCAGCAGCAAATCGGGGGGGGGGGGGGGGAGAGAGAGAAATACACACGCAATGACAAATTAACAACAGTTTACTTTATCGATTTGTGGGATGATCTGTATGCAAGTCTGACAGGATAGAATACCATACACATTCATTGTGTGTGACTATCAACAAGGTTTTTTTTCACAGGGCGAGACAGAACCCTTCCACAGGTTGCATCCTTCTAGTTCTGGGTGATGGTAGCTTTCCCTGTTTGGACTCGCCAATCTGTCTAATCACACTACAAAGAGCCCATTAATGGACACATCCAGGGTGCTTCAATTATTATCCTTAACGTAAGAATCAGTTTTTCATGCTCACAAACAATATTGCACATTATTAGTCCACATTGGCATCAGTCAGCTTCATTTTCACTGTTACACTTTTATCACCTAACAACATTGTCATGTCGATTCAGGTATAAAGGTATTGTGCGGTTTATGTGAATACCAAAATGTCATAAAAACAAAGTATACAAATAAAACGTGTGCTTCTGAAGTTACTGACATCTGAATAGTGCAATCACAACGAAAACAAAGCCATCACACAAACAGGAACTTGTGTGATGCAAGGGTAAAAAATCGCACATAACACAACCAAGCCAACATTAAAAGTGTTTGGCATTTGATCGATTTGTAGCTCAAACCGGCCTAAGAACCTCTCTGTTTACGCCTCACTCTCTCATGGTGCTTCTGCTCTTTAGCACTTTCCTGTGTTAGACAATCCACCATAACATTTGTTTTCCTTATTCTTTTTCGGTGTACGGGTTTGGGGAGCTTGGGGTAGAAATGGGAGAGGCTGCCATGAAGAAGATGTGCCCAAAGTGGATGGTTCGGGCTCTGGTGTCAGCACTCCATGTGAGCTATACAATATCCTGAAAGAAAACAAAACATATGAGAATTAATTATATGCCAGAACTGGACGATATGGCCATGTGTTACGTATAACTATGTTAACTTAATTTCTGTGAAACAAGGATGTGTCCATTCTCATATCAAAAGATAATAAAAAAAATACCAGGCTGTTCATTCAGATTGATCAGATTTAAAACAACACAATGTTATTGCTTGGGATAACTGTAAACTATAAGGGTGACAAGCCCAGATTATCAAAATAACAGGTATGTTTATTTTATTGCATGGAGGACAGGTGAATCATACTGAAAATTGCATGTGTTTAGATGTGGTTTTTCTATTTTTACCTCCCTTCTATTGCATAAATGGTATCATCACAATGACATTTGCCATTTATCTGATGGAGGTAGGTAGAAAAGCATGAAAGCTCACGGTTCGTTCAAAACTTGTGTTCAAGCTATCAATCGATTAAACAAGTTATCAAATAAAGAACAACACTGCTTCATAACATAACCAGGCCACTTCATCATGATCAAAAGCAGTACTCTGTACTTTGCAAGCTAGCAATCGGTACCCTGCCAGTCTGCACTAACGTGAGGGGCAAAAACAAGCGCAGCAACTTCGCTGCTGGACCTGTTAATTTTGTGCATATTTCATGTCAATATGCCATCATAGTGGGGATGTACAACATGGAAATACGCACAAATCAGCCTGTGTTGAAACGTTAGCTAACTAGCTAGAAACAATAGCAATCTAGCGATCTTTTTGTTATGCTTGATATAAAGAAAAGGTCTGTAATAAATTGAAACGATATTAAACTAAGAAGATACGAGGGTTATCGTAATTGTTTACTCTTTAGTAGCAAAGAAAATACTTACATTTGTGGTTTTCTATTTTTACCAGTGAAGTATGCCTCCATCTTGCTGGTGATTCGCAAGGCTTTTTGGGAGATTTCTTACAACCCTCGTTTTCAAGTGTGCCTTTGGAAAATCTCTGTTTCGAAGGCTACTTGGCGTTCCCCTAACCCTCAGCCCTCGATCACAAGGGAATTGGGAGAACACTAGCCCTACGCGTGAACACGCAAAACAAAGGTTTAGGGCTAAGGGTTAGGGCCAAGGGGTGTAAAATAGGCAATTGGGATTGGGCCCAAGAATAGTTATAGAAAGTGAAAGTGAGGAGGAGACTTGTCAGCAAGAGAGTGAGGAGGTAGACCCCGACCAGTACCAGGAAATGCTGCAACCGGTAACTGAAATAACCCCACAAGATGAAAACTAAGTTGAATAGAAAATATGTACGGCAAAATGTAACTAATTTCTTACCTTATTCTTTGCTCTTCTCTCTGCTGAAAAAGAAAAAGGCCGTAAGTAATAATCTGTTATGAGTTAATGCCTGCAGTTAATTATGTATATCCAATGCCTTGGTTAATGCCTGATTTAGATGTTGTCACTTGATGATTGATTGATGATTTATCTCCCTTATAATTGATTAATTTCTTCATTTAGATTAACCGAAAGCTGCGGGAAAACCCAAATCTCCTCGATCAATGTAAGCAACGAGAGATGACAATCTACCATTTTAAATCGTTGCTGAACCCATTCAAAGGTAATATCTCATATGAATGAAGATCTCTGTAAAATATAAATATTTAAATTAAATATATTTTTTCACAACGAGGACTTACTAATTGTTTTATTTATTTTTATACAGAGAGGTAGAGCAGCAATCCAGTGAAGAAGAAAGTGACAAAGAAGCCGTTGGACCGGATTTAGGCTAGGCCAGTGGACCTGATTTAGGCTAGGCCAGTGGACCTGGTTTAGGCTAGGCCAGTGGACCCGATTTAGGCTAGGCCAGTGGACCCGATTTAGGCTAGGCCAGTGGACCCGATTTAGGCTAGGCCAGTGGACCCGGTTTAGGCTAGGCCAGTGGACCTGGTTTAGGCTAGGCCAGTGGAGCTGATTTAGGCTAGGCCAGTGGACCTGATGTGGGACCTGATTTAGGCTAGGCCAGTGGACCTGATTTAGGCTAGGCCAGTGGACCTGGTTTAGGCTAGGCCAGTGGACCTGATTTAGGCTAGGCCAGTGGAGCTGATTTAGGCTAGGCCAGTGGACCTGATTTAGGCTAGGCCAGTGGACCTAATTTAGGCTAGGCCAGTGGACCTGATGTGGGACCTGATTTAGGCTAGGCCAGTGGACTTGATGTGGGAGCTGATTTAGGCTAGGCCAGTGGACCTGATTTAGGCTAGGATATTTATATTTTACAGAGATCTTCATTCATATGAGATATGAGATATTACCTTTGAATGGGTTCAGCAACAATTTAAAATGGTAGATTGTCATCTCTCGTTGCTTACATTGATCGAGGAGATTTGGGTTTTCCCGCAGCTTTCGGTTGATCTAAATGAAGAAATTAATCAATTATAAGGGAGATAAATCATCAATCAATCAGCCTAGCCAGTGGACCTGATTTAGGCTAGGCCAGTGGACCTGATGTGGGACCTGATTTAGGCTAGGCCAGTGGACCTGATTTAGGCTAGGCCAGTGGACCTGGTTTAGGCTAGGCCAGTGGACCTGATTTAGGCTAGGCCAGTGGAGCTGATTTAGGCTAGGCCAGTGGACCTGATTTAGGCTAGGCCAGTGGACCTGATGTGGGACCTGATTTAGGCTAGGCCAGTGGACCCGGTTTAGGCTAGGCCAGTGGACCTGGTTTAGGCTAGGCCAGTGGACCTGATTTAGGCTAGGCCAGTGGACCTGATGTGGGACCTGATTTAGGCTAGGCCAGTGGACCTAATTTAGGCTAGGCCAGTGGACCTGATTTAGGCTAGGCCAGTGGACCTGATGTGGGACCTGATTTAGGCTAGGCCAGTGGAGCTGATTTAGGCTAGGCCAGTGGACCTGATTTAGGCTAGGCCAGTGGACCCGATTTAGGCTAGGCCAGTGGACCCGATTTAGGCTAGGCCAGTGGGCCTGATTTAGGCTAGGCCAGTGGGCCTGATTTAGGCTAGGCCAGTGGACCCGATTTAGGCTAGGCCAGTGGACCCGATTTAGGCTGGGCCAGTGGACCCGATTTAGGCTAGGCCAGTGGACCTGATTTAGGCTAGGCCAGTGGACCCGATTTAGGCTAGGCCAGTGGACCCGATTTAGGCTAGGCCAGTGGGCCTGATTTAGGCTAGGCCAGTGGACCTGATTTAGGCTAGGCCAGTGCACCTGGTTTAGGATAGGCCAGTGGACCTGATTTAGGCTAGGCCAGTGGACCTGATGTGGGACCTGATTTAGGCTAGGCCAGTGGACCTGATTTAGGCTAGGCCAGTGGACCTGATTTAGGCTAGGCCAGTGGACCTGATGTGGGAACTGATTTAGGCTAGGCCAGTTGACCTGATGTGGGAGCTGATTTAGGCTAGGCCAGTGGACCTGATTTAGGCTAGGCCAGTGGACCTGATTTAGGCTAGGCCAGTGGACCCGATTTAGGCTAGGCCAGTGGACCTGATGTGGGACCTGATTTAGGCTAGGCCAGTGGGCCTGATTTAGGCTAGGCCAGTGGACCTGATTTAGGCTAGGCCAGTGGGCCTGATTTAGGCTAGGCCAGTGGACCCAATTTAGGCAAGGCCAGTGGACCTGATTTAGGCTAGGCCAGTGGACCCGATTTAGGCTAGGCCAGTGGACCCGGTTTAGGCTAGGCCAGTGGACCCGGTTTAGGCTAGGCCAGTGGGTCTGATTTAGGCTAGGCCAGTGGACCCGATTTAGGCAAGGCCAGTGGACCTGATTTAGGCTAGGCCAGTGGACCCGATTTAGGCTAGGCCAGTGGACCCGATTTAGGCTAGGCCAGTGGACCCGATTTAGGCTAGGCCAGTGGGCCTGATTTAGGCTAGGCCAGTGGACCTGATTTAGGCTAGGCCAGTGGACCCGGTTTAGGCTAGGCCAGTGGACCCGGTTTAGGCTAGGCCAGTGGACCTGATTTAGGCTAGGCCAGTGGACCTGATGTGGGACCTGATTTAGGCTAGGACAGTTGACCTGATTTAGGCTAGGCCAGTGGACCTGATTTAGGCTAGGCCAGTGCACCTGGTTTAGGATAGGCCAGTGGACCTGATTTAGGCTAGGCCAGTGGACCTGATGTGGGACCTGATTTAGGCTAGGCCAGTGGACCTGATTTAGGCTAGGCCAGTGGACCTGATTTAGGCTAGGCCAGTGGACCTGATGTGGGAACTGATTTAGGCTAGGCCAGTTGACCTGATGTGGGAGCTGATTTAGGCTAGGCCAGTGGACCTGATTTAGGCTAGGCCAGTGGACCTGATTTAGGCTAGGCCAGTGGACCCGATTTAGGCTAGGCCAGTGGACCTGATGTGGGACCTGATTTAGGCTAGGCCAGTGGGCCTGATTTAGGCTAGGCCAGTGGACCTGATTTAGGCTAGGCCAGTGGGCCTGATTTAGGCTAGGCCAGTGGACCCAATTTAGGCAAGGCCAGTGGACCTGATTTAGGCTAGGCCAGTGGACCCGATTTAGGCTAGGCCAGTGGACCCGGTTTAGGCTAGGCCAGTGGACCCAGTTTAGGCTAGGCCAGTGGGCCTGATTTAGGCTAGGCCAGTGGACCCGATTTAGGCAAGGCCAGTGGACCTGATTTAGGCTAGGCCAGTGGACCCGATTTAGGCTAGGCCAGTGGACCCGATTTAGGCTAGGCCAGTGGACCCGATTTAGGCTAGGCCAGTGGGCCTGATTTAGGCTAGGCCAGTGGACCTGATTTAGGCTAGGCCAGTGGACCCGGTTTAGGCTAGGCCAGTGGACCTGGTTTAGGCTAGGCCAGTGGACCTGATTTAGGCTAGGCCAGTGGACCTGATGTGGGACCTGATTTAGGCTAGGCCAGTTGACCTGATTTAGGCTAGGCCAGTGGACCTGATTTAGGCTAGGCCAGTGGACCTGATTTAGGCTAGGCCAGTGGACCTGATGTGGGAGCTGATTTAGGCTAGGCCAGTGGACCTGATTTAGGCTAGGCCAGTGGACCTGATTTAGGCTAGACCAGTGGACCCGATTTAGGCTAGGCCAGTGGATCTGATGTGGGACCTGATTTAGGCTAGGCCAGTGGGCCTGATTTAGGCTAGGCCAGTGGACCTGATTTAGGCTAGGCCAGTGGACCCGATTTAGGCTAGGCCAGTGGACCTGATTTAGGCTAGGCCAGTGGACCCGATTTAGGCTAGGCCAGTGGACCCGATTTAGGCTAGGCCAGTGGACCCGATTTAGGCTAGGCCAGTGGACCTGATTTAGGCTAGGTCAGTGGACCTGATGTGGATTCAGGAGAAGCCAGTGGACCTGGTGTGGGAGCTGATGAAGGAGAAGCCAGTGGACCTGGTGTGGGAGCTGATGAAGGAGAAGCCAGTGGACCTGATGTGGTAGCTGATGAAGGAGAAGCCAGTGGACCTGGTGTGGGAGCTGATGAAGGAGAAGCCAGTGGACCTGGTGTGGGAGCGGATTCAGGAGAAGCCAGTGGACCTGATGTGGTAGCTGATGAAGGAGAAGCCAGTGGACCTGGTGTGGGAGCTGATGAAGGAGAAGCCAGTGGACCTGGTGTGGGAGCTGATGAAGGAGAAGCCAGTGGACCTGATGTGGTAGCTGATGAAGGAGAAGCCAGTGGACCTGGTGCGGATTCAGGAGAAGCCAGTGGACCTGATGTGGTAGCTGATGAAGGAGAAGCCGGTGGACCTGATGTGGGAGCTGATGAAGGAGAAGCCGGTGGACCTGGTGTGGTAGCTGATGAAGGAGAAGCCGGTGGACCTGATGTGGGAGCTGATGAAGGAGAAGCCGGTGGACCTGGTGTGGTAGCTGATGAAGGAGAAGCCGGTGGACCTGATGTGGGAGCTGATGAAGGAGAAGCCAGTGGACCTGATGTGGGAGCTGATTAAGGAGAAGCCGGTGGACCTGATGTGGGAGCGGGCTTCCAAAGATTACTGAAAGATTGAATATAGGGTGCTTACATAGAGCGTATCTGATAGGTTGAATAAAGGGTGCTCCCATAGATTACTGACAGGCTGAATACAGGGTGCTCCCATAGATTACTGACAGGCTGAATACAGGGTGCTCACACAGATTACTGACAGGCTGAATACAGGGTGCTCACACAGATTACTGACAGGCTGAATACAGGGTGCTCACACAGATTACTGACAGGCTGAATACAGGGTGCTCACATAGATTACTGACAGGCTGAATACAAGGTGCTCACATAGATTACTATCAGGCTGAACACAGGTTGCTCAGATAGAGCGTATCAGATAAGCTGAATACAGGGTGCTCACACAGATTACTGACAGGGTGCTCACATAGATTACTGACAGGCTGAATACAGGGTGCTCACACAGATTACTGACAGGCTGAATACAGGGTGCTCACATAGATTACTGACAGGCTGAATACAGGGCGCTCACATAGAGCGTATTTTCTGTCAGGATTGGATGACTGAAAGGCTGAATACAGGGTGCTCACTAAAGCCCTATTCGGACGGGATTAGTATTACTAGGGGATGTTGGTGATAATAATTTAGCCGTGGTCCTCTGTAATTAAACACAAGGTTCCGGACGGGATTTTTGCTTATACGAAATTATAGCGGATCGGATGAAATTTTCAGATACTCCCTGGATGTACACATCACTCAAACGCTGCGCGCTCTCTGCTAGCTACTATGAAGCTGTACCATGCAACTTTAAACATATTTCTATGCTTATATACGGACAATGGCCTACCTAGCGTAAAAATAAAATATATATAGTCTGTGCTGGCTGGCCTTGATTGCTCACCTATAGTTGACATTACAATGCCCCATAGTATGAGTTTGTGGGATTTTGCACTTTTTTCCCCTCTTCTTATGGGCAGCTACGTGGGAATATATGTGGGTGTAAGGGGATCCAAACCCGTCAAAATGTTGAAGCCCCTCTCAAATTCCTCCATGACAGCTCCACGACTGAAATAAATTGCGACAAAAGAAATCCCTGTAATGCAGAAAATACCGCGTAAATACAGACATTGCATCCGGACAGGACTCAAATGATCAGACCACCGAGTGCACTGAAAAACAGCAGGTTTTATCGGCTGGAATTAATACGAGGGGGGTGGGGGAAAAACACCCACATGTGCACTCCGGACGGGATTTCAATTACTGGACTGCATAATAAATTACCAAATTACCCAACCTCCCCTAGAGAAACAAATCCCGTCCGAATAGGGCTATAGAGCGTATCTTCTGTCACAGCATTGGATTTATTGATATCTGCCATGAGGTAGGCAATGAACGTAAAAACGTATTCAACTTACCTTCAACCATTACAATTTATTGATTATTTGTCTGACAAGGGGAAGAGTGACCTAAAATGATACAGGTGTGGTATCTGCAGATATACAGGTGTGGTATCTGCAATGATACAGGTGTGGTATCTGCAGATATACAGGTGTGGTATCTGCAGATATAGAGGTGTGGTATCTGCAATGATACAGGTGTGGTATCTGCAGATATACATGTAGGGAAACCAATCACCGAATCTTCCCCCCTCTTTGGTTAAGAGCAAAGGAACAGGCCCAAAATGGCCCTGATGAATACTCCAGGGGGGCCAGCATGGTCTCTCAACACAAAGGGCCATAAAACCTTAACTCTATTCCAGCAATTCCAGCTGCTACTTTAAGGATTAAGAAATTGGGATTAAGAAATTGTTGCCTAAAGAACGTTCAATAAAATTATTGTACATTGACAATGAGAAGAAATTGTAATATCAATTGTGTCCATTTCCTAGTAATTATATATTTTGTATTGTTTTTCTAAATGAACCGTCCTAGCTAGCATGGTCAAGTTTGGTATGAAATGTTCACAATGAAATGTTATATGCTTTGCAGACGTTATGTAGAACATATTCCTAGTATATACCGTAAGTGTAAATAGAAACAAAACGATACGAGGTAAACTGGCAATCCTTATCTTATCAAAGTGAGAGAATCTACACCTCTGCCCATGGGCATGCAGCCAATCAGATGACCCAGCCACCTTCCCTACACCCCTTTCTCAAACTAGCTTAAATAGGTTTCCCAACCAGGAAACTATTGCTTTTAAACATCCGCACGTAACCTGGGAGGCCACCCTGCGTTACTCGGGTTGATATAATTGCACCCCCTTGTCTGCTAGCAACTCTCAGAACAAAGGATTTAGGCCTTTGACCTCACTACAGGCCGGAAAACTCCTTGCACACTTTCGAACTTTCTAACTTCACCACTTCAGAGCAAAGGAACCTTTATTCAAACCACGTTCGGGGCTTCACAACTTCCAACATTTCCGAAATGATTCAGAGCTTTTAACCAAATCTACTGAGTCAGAGGACCCGCTGGATCACCAAGACGGAACCAGCGCACCGTTGTTCTTTCCAGAAGAGGTCAAAGAAGACCCAAAACCCACGTTTCTTTTCCACGTTTATTCAAACAAGGAACTAACTTTCAGAACTTTCAAACTTCACAACTTCCAAAGTTTATTCAAACGATTCAGAACTTTCCCACAAAAAAAACACGGACTTCTCAACTTTGGTCCAGCCGCAACAGCAGGCCTAGGACCAATTATTCAGTGCCACAGCTCCGCCTTTCTTCTCACAGTAGCGTAACACAAGCTCTTCATAACATTGAGCGTATGATGCTATTAGCCTATATGCTGTGTTGTTTTTACCATAATTTGCCAATATTTTAACTGTTATACTGTGTATGTTTAGATACTAACCACTTTAGTTTAGCAATGTCATCATTTAGTCATTCTTTGTAGTACCGTAATTTTCATGCTTTCTTTAGATTGGTAAATAAATAGAATTGCTTTGCATTCAAACCCAGCTGTGTCACATCTTCGTTTTCATACAATCATTTATTCTCGTAACATAGAACGTCACTACTTCAGAATTGAGATTAAAACATTAACTATTACATTATTAAATTAATGATTAATTCGGTTTCCCGCAAAGCCGTGCTTAGCCTAAGCTAAAGTCTGTGTGGTGGTGCTCCGTATACTAGGTAATTACATTTCATCACCTTGATCGATTATAATATTAATTTATGAATTAATTGATAATCTACAAATATTGATAAAGTGTAATTTACACACAAGAAGTAGTACAAGCCAGACACCCTACATATAGGTGTGGTATCTGCAATGATACAGGTGTGGTATCTGCAGATATACAGGTGTGGTATCTGTTATGATACAGGTGTGGTATCTGCAGATATACAGGTGAGGTATCTGCTATGATACAGGTGTGGTATCTGCAGATATAAAGAGAGAGGGAAGAAGATAAAAGGTGACGACTTTTAAAGTCCATGTCACAAAGTTAAGATGATACAGCCTTTTGGTTTGATTGTATCTGTTGTGATATGTCTTAAAATTAGGATAATACAGCCTTTTGGTTTGATTGTATCATAGTTGTGATATGTCTTAAAGTTAGGATAATACAGCCTTTTGGTTTGATTGTATCTGTTGAGATATGTCCTGAAGTTAGGATGATACAGCCTTTTGGTTTGATTGTATCTGTTGTGATGTCTTAAAGTTAGGATAACACAGCCTTTTGGATTGATTGTATCTTAGTTGTGATATTTTGTCTTGAAGTTAGGATGATACAGCCTTTTGGTTTGATTGTATCTGTTGTGATATGTCTTAAAGTTAGGATAGTACAGCCTTTTGGATTGATTGTATCTGTTGTGATATGTCCTAAAGTTAGGATGATACAGCCTTTTGGTTTTATTGTATCTGTTGTGATATTTTGCCTTAAAGTTAGGATAATACAGCCTTTTGGATTGTATCATTGTTGTGATATAGCCTGATTCATTATTATGAATACTGGGTCAAACTGTGATCCCTGTGGCAATGATTGTACACAAGGTCACACAACTATGTGAAATATTTCTGAATATCAAGACACTTCACTTCATCCCTAGTGTCACATTCACAAATAAATGAGAGTATTAACAAGTAAGACACTTTCTGAGAGTGACTTTGGTGCTTTATCATCACAAACTGAACTGTGACAGCTGCACAGAGGTCACCAGCCTTGTAGAGGACTCTGTGTGTGTGTGTGTGTGTGCGTGTGTGTGTGTGTGTGTGTGTGTGTGTGTGTGTGTGTGTGTGTGTGTGTGAGAGAGAGAGAGAGAGAGAGAGAGTCCCAGCGTGCCTGAGATGCCATCTACATCCCCTCTGATGGCCGTCCTGTTGATATGTGTATTGGCTCTCTGTCCTTCCTGCCTACAGCCCTGACCCCTGACCCCTCTCAGGACCACGGCTGCTGGCATTTGGGTGGCGGGAAATCAAAGAGATGCTGCAGAGCTATCCGGATGTTTCCACTGTTAAGCCTTTGTGTATCTATCTTAGTCTCACCTCTAATTCAGCCTACCTCTATATATTACACCACCTAATCCAATCTACCTCTATATATTACACCACCTAATCCAGCCTACCTCTTAATCTATTAAACCACCTAATCCAGCCTACCTCTATATATTACACCACCTAATCCAGTCTACCTCTTAATCTATTACACCAACTAATCCAGTCTACTTCTTAATCTATTACACCACCTAATCCAGCCTACCTCTAGATATTACACCACCTAATCCAGCCTACCTCTTAATCTATTACACCACCTAATCCAGTCTACCTCTAGATATTACACCACCTAATCCAACCTACCTCTTAATCTATTACACCACCTAATCCAGTCTACCTCTATCTATTACACCACCTAATCCAGTCTACCTCTTAATCTATTACACCACCTAATCCAGCCTACCTCTAGATATTACACCACCTAATCCAGCCTACCTCTTAATCTATTACACCACCTAATCCAGCCTACCTCTATATATTATACCACCTAATCCAGTCTACCTCTTAATCTATTACACCACCTAATCCAGTCTACCTCTCGATATATTACACCACCTAATCCAACCTACCTCTAGATATTACACCACCTAATCCAGCCTACCTCTTTATATTACACCATCTAATCCAGCCTACCTCTTAATCTATTACACCACCTAATCCAGTCTACCTCTTAATCTATTACACCACCTAATCCAACCTACCTCTATATTTTACACCACCTAATCCAGCCTACCTCTATCATTTGATGGATTTATTTATTTGAGGAGGAAAAGGCTGTGTCATGCTGTGAAGGACATTGGAGCAGCTTGATGCCTGGGGGTCAGGGGTCAGGACAGATGTCAGAGCCCTTTATCTTCTGCCGTCCCTCTGGCCTGTGGCTCTACAAAGCCCCAGCTGTGCCTGGATGTCACACACAACACACACACAGATACACAAGATTCATACACACAGATACACGGACAGAGACAGACACACACACACATACAGACACATACACATGGACAGACACACACCAACAGATACAAAAACGGACGCACACAAACCCACACGCATTTTGTTTCTGTTTAGCTTTCTCTCTCTTTCTCTCTCCTCCAAACACACAAACACAAAGAAGCACCACATGCACTCTGGCTCTTTCTGTCCAACATAAACACAGATGCACACACTCATATACAAGTTCGCATGGACACACATTTCTGCACGCTAATACACACACACCTGCACACACATACATACACACAAAATATACATACACACATAAAAACAAAACACAAGGGTTCACACACAAACACACAGGCAAGCCCACACAACAAACACATCACATCAAACACACAAACGTAGCTTGAGCTGACAGCATGAACCCTCAGAGGGCCGATCTTTGTGACAGAAATCCCCTCTGACAATGGCTCTGCCTTACGTTAATATTTTACCTCAAATAACTTAGACAAAGGCCCCTGAACCACTAATGGCGGAGCCGCAATAAGGCTGCTGTCCAACACTGCCAAAGTGTCCTTGAACAAAGCACTGAGACCCTTCCAGAATATCGATGTAAACGCGACAATTCACAAAACAGCCTAAAAGCAGCAAACAGAATGTACTGGACAGCTCAATCTGACAAATAATGAACACTGCTGTTATGGCACTATAAATATGTATGTAATATAATAATAGATAAAGAATATAAATATGTATGTAATATAATAATAGATAAAGACTGTGTTATGGTACTATAAATATGTATGTAATATAATAATAGATAAAGACTGTTATGGTACTATAAATATGTCACACTGACCAGCGGGATGAGGTCTCGACAGTGATATAATATAATGATAGATGTATAATAATATAAATATGCATATAACATGTTAATAGATTCATGTATCTGTACAGTGATTAACAAAGACGTGGTGGGAAGCCTGGATACCCTTAGAGCCACTGCCTGGGGCGGTTGCCATAGCAACAAGAACCGACCTATCAGCCAGTCATTTTAGGGTCAACTGAATATCATTTAGCAAAGGGTTCTAAATCTCTGCAACCAACGTCCACAGGACATTTTCCCATCAAAGCCACATTCTACATCTGCCATTTAAGTCTTTATGCACATTGTGCAACGCTTTGGTCACTATTCACATGGCATTCAGTTTTACACTGCAGGCCTACAATGTCTGACAGGTGGTAAGGAGAGTGCCTGTGAAACGGCTCGTACAGACAACATATACCACACACATTCGTTTCAGCTTGTGGGTTGTGTGTGTGTACGTGTGTGTGTGTGTGTGTTTGCCTTGTGCACACGCATGTGTAAACATGTGTTTATGCGGTACACATACATGGATAACAGAATAAAAGTGAATTAGTAAAGCCTGCTCTGATTGTTTGTCGTGAACGTACACGCACATTCAACTGATTTCAAGTGCCGGGTCCAGTCCTGGCCTGACGTGGGAGAACAGAGAAGGTGATGAAGTATCTCATAGAGCAGGACCACAGCCCCATCACTGTGGCACAAGTTGCTTTGCTCTAGAGAACAATCCCTTGAGAAGGTGATGAAGTATCTCATAGAGCAGGACCACAGCCCCATCACTGTGGCACAAGTTGCTTTGCTCTAGAGAACAGTCCCTTGAGAAGGTGATGAAGTATCTCATAGAGCAGGACCACAGCCCCATCACTGTGGCACAAGTTGCTTTGCTCTAGAGAACAGTCCCTTGAGAAGGTGATGAAGTATCTCATAGAGCAGGACCACAGCCCCATCACTGTGGCACAAGTTGCTTTGCTCTAGAGAACAGTCCCTTGAGAAGGTGATGAAGTATCTCATAGAGCAGGACCACAGCCCCATCACTGTGGCACTGTAGACGTTTAGGAAAAGCGTATGTATACACTGGATATTAACGGTATACATAATTACACATACATACAAACCCTAACTGTATGTATATACTGTAGATTAACAGTATACATAATTACACATACATACAAACCCTAACTGTGTGTATATACTGTAGACGAACAGTATACATAATTACACATACATACAAACCCTAACTGTGTGTATATACTGTAGATGAACAGTATACATAATTACACACTCAAAATCACAGGCTGCAAGTGTAACAGTGTAAATAGGTTTGAGTTAAATTCCTGCATAAATGGGTAAAGAGCCTGTCTGTGGTTCGGTTGGTCAAATCCCTCCGCACAATGCGTAGTGCCATGAATTAGGGAATCTTGGGTAATCCACAGCAGAGATACGTGAACTGCTGTGGGTAAGTCCCAATTGATAAATGGTCTGGGGCAAATCCGCCATAAAGTTATTAAATGAGCCTACGTTTCGTCTTATGTTATATGTTGTATTAAACACATTGTTTGTAAGCAGTTTAATGATACATAAGCCATGCATTCAAACTTTAGAAGCAAATTTATCAAATTTCTGTTTCACATGGGTTTTGGCTAGTTGCTAATGTGATGCATTTTCTTTAGGAGGGCTGTATTGAGTGTTGACCATTGAACATTCTACATGTACCCTATCGTTGCAGGTAAATGGTTTATAGATGTTTTTCTATAAATATGTATTGTTATTTACAAGATGCTATGTGTTGTCTGTGAGAAATGTTTTACAATTTAATACATTTCTTACCTGTTGCTGTTATAGAATGTAAACCAAGGATGGGAAATATAAATTTAAGTATTGTTCATTTGATTAATTGAAATTAAATTGTCTTGTTTTCTAAGAGATAAATACTAAACCACTATACGATCACCAAATGTGATAATATAATTAAGAATACTTTAATATGGCCATTGTATTAATATCAGAGCAGAGATACGTGAACTGCTGTGGGAGGGCTGTATTGAGTGTTGACCATTGAACATTCTACATGTACCCTATCGTTGCAGCTTGTGAATAAATGACCATCCATCCACTATTCCCGAGTAGTCGACTTGTTGATTTGAGGTGACGGAAGACATTGGTCACACAAGAGCAAAAAATATGACAATACTAGGAAAAGAGAAGATGTTGGATGTTGTGTTTCTCATGGTGTGGTGTGTGCATTGCACGCATCTGTGTGAGACTATCAAGGTGTGTGTGTCTGTGTGTGATTAAGGGAGTTGTTGAAGTGCTAACAGCAGCAGCAGAGGAAGACCAGCAGCATTTTCTTCTGACATGTCTGACATTTAAAGAGAGCATGGAGCCCTGCATTAAGCCCCACTTTAAGCCCCACTGTAAGCCCTGCATTATGCCCCACTGTAAGCCCTCCATTAAGCCCCACTGTAAGCCCTGCATTAAGCCCCACTGTAAGCCCCCTGTTAGCCCTGCTGTAAGCACTGCAATAAGCCCCACTGTAAGCCCTGCATTATGCCCCACTGTAAGCCCTGCATTAAGCCCCACTGTTAGCCCTGCTTTTAGCCCCGCTGCAAGCCCTGCATTATGCCCCACTGTATGCCCTGCTGTAAGGCCTGCAATAAGCCCTGCTGTAAGCCCCGCTGTTAG
Source organism: Galaxias olidus (assembly GCA_026901105.3). Classification (NCBI taxonomy): domain Eukaryota; kingdom Metazoa; phylum Chordata; class Actinopteri; order Galaxiiformes; family Galaxiidae; genus Galaxias; species Galaxias olidus. The sequence goes on along the minus strand of JAPMUY010002505.1, from coordinate 133,936 downwards.
CCCCCTTTTAGCCCTGCTGTAAGTCCTGCTGTTAGCCCCCTGTTAGCCCTGCTGTAAGCCCACTGTTAACCCCCTGTAAGCCCCGCTGTTAGCCCCACTGTTAGCCCCGCTGTTAGCCCACTGTTAGCCCACTGTTAGCCCACTGTTAGCCCCGCTGTTAGCCGTTAGCCCCGCTGTAAGCTCTGCGCTATAGCGTTGGCTCTGAAGACCTGCATGGTACTGTTACCGCTGAAACCCTGCACAGTACTATTAGCGCTGAAGCTCTGCACGGTAGCGTGAGCACTGTATCTCTGCACGATAATATTAGCTCTGAAGCCCTGCACGGTAATATTAGCTCTGAAGCCCTGCACAGTACTATTAGCGCTGAAGCGCTGCACAGTACTATTAGCGCTGAAGCCCTGCATGGTACTATTATCGCTGAAGCACTGTATGGTACTATTAGCGCTGAAGCTCTGCATGGTACTATTAGCGCTGAAGCCCTGCATGGTACTATTAGCGCTGAAACACTGCACAGTACTATTAGCGCTGAAGCACTGTACGGTGCCATTAGCGCTGAAGCCCTGCATGGTACTATTAGCGCTGAAGCCCTGCACAGTAATATTAGCTCTGAAGCCCTGCACGGTGCCATTAGCGCTGAAGCCCTGCACAGTGATATTAGCTCTGAAGCCCTGCATGGTACTATTAGCGCTGAAGCCCTGCATGGTACTATTAGCGCTGAAGCCCTGTATGGTACTATTAGCGCTGAAGCCCTGCATGGTACTATTAGCGCTGAAGCCCTGCATGGTACTATTAGCACTGAAGCCCTGCATGGTACTACTAGCGCTGAAGCTCTTTACGGTAGCGTTAGCGCTGTAATCCTTTACAGCGAGCATGCTGCCTCTGAATAATCCCCCTGCTGTAGTCCTTTACAGCGAGCATGCTGCCTCTGAATAATCCCCCTGCTGTAGTCCTTTACAGCGAGCATGCTGCCTCTGAATAATCCCCCTGCTATTTAATTGATCATGTGCCAGCCAGGTCTATTGATCCAGTGCAGGGACTAGTGGTGGGTGCCCTCAATACAGGATTTCTTACATTACACACACACAAACACACACACACGCACACGCTATCACATGCTTTCAGGCAGACACACGGCCAGCTGGTTAAAGAGCTGCCAGGGAAATAGATAAGGCTAGTCAGAGTCACATAAGCTGCTAATTCTATGACACTGAAAGCCTGTTTCAACTGGAAACTCCCATGTCCACGCCTGTGACATTCAGAGTTGATGCCAGCTGTAACTAGTTGTTATGAGGGGGGATAAGTAGCAGTCATACTCAATGACGGCCAATTGTTTGAGGCGTTAATTAATTTCTTTCTCTGTTTTACGTTCCTCTCTCTATTACAGTATTCACAGATGAATAATAATGCCTGGTAGCTTTGTTCAGGTTGTTGGATGCAGGGGAGAATTGCTGCTGAGGGTGTGATGATAGGGAATGTCCTGTATTGTTATGGCAACAACAAATAACTTCTATGATCTCCCTCAAAGCCATACATTTGTTTTACTACTGTGCAGTCTCATTGTCACCATCAATCTGAGATGATTGCACTGATTCTGCCATACAGCTGCAGTCAATGTGGGTGAGATAATGAGACAGCAGTGCTTCCTACAGGTGATCAGTGGTATAGTTTTGGTTTCCTGGAGATTGAAATCATAAACTGTCACACAAATAAAGAGCAGTACTCTGGGTAGCAGTAGGTCTGACAGATCTAGTTGATATGAGGCTAGGTCTTTGAAGTGTAAAGAGCAGTACTCTGGGTAGCAGCAGGTCTGACAGATCTAGTTGATATGAGGCTAGGTCTTCGAAGTGTGGCAATGAACTTCCATTCCGCATTTATTTAAAGTACAATTCTAACTCCAAAATCGAATCCAATAAACCCCATTTGGCCTTTTCAAAGAATGTAATTCCCTGATGTAATAAACCCAGGCCTATCTTGTTCTATGCAACACAAACTGAACCAAAATCACACCACACCCCCACCTACATCACACTTGGTCAAAGGTCCGTGATTTCATGATTTCAACATTTTTACAGGAAGATCTAACAGCATCATATTATACAAGGTACACAGTGGGCTATTGTTTCTGCTCCTGAAAGAAGCTACTGGAGTGTGTGTGTGTGTGTGTGTGTGTGTGAGAGAGAGAGAGAGCGATATGGTGAGAGCCTTTCAGTAGAGTACACACTGACTCCACCTCTCTAACTCTGCTTCTCTAGACCTCTCCTCACCCCCTCTCCTTTGCCATATATTTTTCATACTCTCCCTCTCTTTTTCTACAGTCTAGTAATTAAAGCCAGGACACAGCTTCCTGCCTGACAAGCTTTACAGCACATACTAATAGAATGGGGCTTTCTGAATGGCCTGCAGATTCCAATTACTGCTCTTTCACAATTTAAGAGTGTGTATGTATGTGTGTGCGTGTGCGTGTACTTCATTGCTTTACCAAATAAGATGGAGTGCAGAAGCGGAACCAAAATGTGTCTTTGTTTGAGTAATTGCACCTTCTTACTTTAGTACATTAGTGCATTCTAAAAAAAAAGGATTTGGGGCTTTCAGAAAACACCAATGTGCTTAAATGTACTTTTAGGAGATGCAGTTGGGGAATAAGTGCCTTTTAAGTCCTATTTCTGAGACAAAACAAGATTTAAAAAGTCATACTCCATTGTGACTCTGTTATGACCCAATTAAAGTGAACGACTGAGGTTTTTCTCCTTCGTGTGGCCAGGGCCTGAGTTTCTCAGTGTCCCCATGTTCTAACCCGCTAGTCCCAAGAACAGCACTGGGTCTAAATCGCTAGTCCAAAGAACAGCACTGGGTCTAAGTCGCTAGTCCCAAGAACAGCACTGGGTCTAAGTCGCTAGTCCCAAGAACAGCACTGGGTCTAAGTCACTAGTCCCAAGAAGAGCACTGGGTCTAAGTCACTAGTCCCAAGAACAGCACTGGGTCTAAGTCACTAGTCCCAAGAACAGCACTGGGTCTAAATCGCTAGTCCCAAGAACAGCACTGGGTCTAAGTCGCTAGTCCCAAGAACAGCACTGGGTCTAAGTCGCTAGTCCCAAGAACAGCACTGGGTCTAAGTCACTAGTCCCAAGAAGAGCACTGGGTCTAAGTCACTAGTCCCAAGAACAGCACTGGGTCTAAGTCACTAGTCCCAAGAAGAGCACTGGGTCTAAGTCACTAGTCCCAAGAACAGCACTGGGTCTAAGTCACTAGTCCCAAGAAGAGCACTGGGTCTAAGTCGCTAGTCCCAAGAACAGCACTGGGTCTAAGTCACTAGTCCCAAGAACAGCACTGGGTCTAAGGTGGTTCCAATAGCAGCACTGGGTCTAAGGTGGTTCCAATAGCAGCACTGGGTCTAAGGTGGTTCCAATAGCAGCACTGGGTCTAAGGTGGTTCCAATAGCAGCACTGGGTCTAAGGTGGTTCCAATAGCAGCACTGGGTCTAAGGTGGTTCCAATAGCAGCACTGGGTCTAAGGTGGTTCCAATAGCAGCACTGGGTCTAAGGTGGTTCCAATAGCAGCACTGGGTCTAAGGTGGTTCCAATAGCAGCACTGGGTCTAAGGTGGTTCCAATAGCAGCACTGGGTCTAAGGTGGTTCCAATAGCAGCACTGGGTCTAAGGTGGTTCCAATAGCAGCACTGGGTCTAAGGTGGTTCCAATAGCAGCACTGGGTCTAAGGTGGTTCCAATAGCAGCACTGGGTCTAAGTCAATAGTCCTGTTTGTTTCTCCTTTCCCACAGGACCTGTTGTTGAATTAGCACTTCCATTACAGTAAAAAAAAGCATTTAAGCAGTAAATAGTTTAAAGCATGTATTTATAAGGGCATTCAAACATGGAAAATACAATCAATTCTGTTGTAATGTTGTATGGAGCAAGTAGAACTGGCTCTCCTTACAGGCAGGTTGGTCTCCCAGGCTCTACACCCTGCTGAGGTTTGGTTTTTGACTTGCTTAGGGATTGTGAAATCATAGACAGCTCTTAGTTGTCCATTTTAACACCCTCAAAAATGAGATCATAATTTTGTTTCAGAAACGTTGAAGTTTGTCTGAGAGAAATATTATTTAAGTAAACTACTGTTTGTCCAACCTAAAAAATAACAGCAGATATGTGACAAAATTCCCCTTATCCCACAGCAATTTAACATTTACTAAAATGCCAGCACGCAAACACACAGGCTGGACAATTGTGTATTGTTTGCTCTATTGTAAGTGCTAATGTTACTCTCAAACTACTCAGTCACACAGAGTAAATAGCAGAGCAACTTCTAGTAATAAGAAGTTTTCAATTTTCCAGACCCAACATGGCCACTCAAAAGCTGTTGATAGTCCTAATATGTTTCTCAGTGCATTTTTTAAGCCTTGGCAAATGCTCTCAATACGTTCCTATGAAACAGCAATACACCCTTCAAATCAAAGGCACCTCTGAGCTGATGAGATCCATATGCAACATATTGCATCAGGTCAACATGAAGGGACTGAGCAGCTTAATGAAGTGTGTTTCCTTCTGAAAGACCACGTCTCCATCAGAGTCTGGGTGTCTAGAGTTTGGAGGTTGTTTCAACCCCACCTGGCAGGGCTGCTTCCTGTCTGACTGTGGGGAGGTTAACCCCCTGAGTTTGGGGTGAATGGGGTCTTCAAGCAACTCTGTTCAGTGTGCTGTCATCAAAGTCTGTCGGGTCTTCAAGCAACTTTGTTCAGTGTGCTGTCATCAAAGTCTTTGGTCACTGACGTTTTGGAGAGGAGCCACTGAATAGAAATAGAGTTTTGGTTGAGTATTGATGGATAATAATAATAATAGTAATAATAATAATAATAATAATAATAAAATAATATTGTTCTTTGCTAAATAAAGCACATGAACCGAGGTCTAAGGGGACTGGACACAAACGTCTAGTTTCAAATCATTCTCATTAGCCACCCCATTGTCTTTTCATGTCCAATGATAGCACCAAAAACTGTCCTTGTCTAGACTAGCCAGCACGTTATGTGTTGTGTAGGGGTTACCTTGTCTAGCATGTTATGTATGGGTTAAGGTTAGGGTTAGGGTTACCTTGTCTAGATTAGCCCTAGCACGTTATGTGTTATGTGTGGGACAGCAGTATGTGGTGTGTGCTACACAGACAGAGTGCTGCCTACCCACGGTTTGGATGGGGTGTTAGGGTTAGGGGGTTAGGGTTAGGGTGTTAGGGTTAGGGTGTGCTACATCGACAGAGCGGTGCCTACCCACGGTTTGGATGAGGTGTTAGGGTTAGGGTGTTAGGGTTAGGGTGTTAGGGTGTGCTACATCGACAGAGCGGTGCCTACCCACGGTTTGGATGAGGTGTTAGGGGGTTAGGGTTAGGGTGTGCTACATAGACAGAGCGGTGCCTACCCACGGTTTGGATGAGGTGTTAGGGTTAGGGTGTTAGGGTTAGGGTGTTAGGGTTAGGGTGTGCTACATCGACAGAGTGCTGCCTACCCACGGTTTGGATGAGGTGTTAGGGTTAGGGTGTTAGGGTTAGGGTGTGCTACACAGACAGAGCGGTGCCTACCCACGGTTTGGATGAGGGGTTACCTAAAGATGTCCATGAGTCTGAGGCCTCCTAGCCTTCTCCTCCCCCACAGGCAGTAGGTGGCGAGGAGGAGGAGACCACCTCCCAGTGTCACCAGCAGTCCCACCTTGACGCTGTCACTGCACCACGGAGACACAGCATGAATAAGACAAACACATTCTGTTGGGTAAAACACGGGAAGGGTTGTATCCTAATACTCAAAGTTCACATCAAGTCATTTTATAAAGAACCAAGTGAATAGACAATGTAGAATGGATAGATACTATTGATTATACTTTAGTACACACATCTCAGACTAAAACAGAGACACTGTTCATACCAATCTTATCCCCTTCTGAGCTCCCTCCCCTTCCCCCATCAATCAATCAGGATAAGGATGATGACAGAAAACGGAGGAATCACTTGGATAAGAGGTCTGACGAGGTCCTAGCAGCCGGCTGGGCGAGAGTTAGGATTAGGGTTAGCATTAGGGCTATGCAGACCCTCTCCACTGTGTCTGGGCTAGAGTTAGGGGTTAGGGTTAGGCAGACCCTCTCCACTGTGTCTGGGTTAGGGTTAGGGGTTAGGGTTAGGCAGACCCTCTGCACTGTGTCTGGGTTAGGGGTTAGGGTTAGGCAGACCCTCTCCACTGTGTCTGGGTTAGGGTTAGGGGTTAGGGTTAGGCAGACCCTCTCTACTGTGTCTGGGTTAGGAGTTAGGGTTAGGCAGACCCTCTCCTCTGTGTCTGGGTTAGGGGTTAGGGTTAGGCAGACCCTCTCCACTGTGTCTGGGTTAGGGTTAGGGGTTAGGGTTAGGCAGACCCTCTCCACTGTGTCTGGGTTAGGGTTAGGGTTAGGCAGACCCTCTCCACTGTGTCTGGGCTAGAGTTAGGATTAGGGTTAGAGTTAGGGCTATGCAGACCCTCTCCACTGTGTCTGGGTTAGGGTTAGGGGTTAGGGGTTAGGGTTAGGCAGACCCTCTCCACTGTGTCTGGGTTAGGGGTTAGGGTTAGGCAGACCCTCTCCACTGTGTCTGGGTTAGGGGTTAGGGGTTAGGGTTAGGCCGACCCTCTCCTCTGTGTCTGGGTTAGGGGTTAGGGTTAGGCAGACCCTCTGCACTGTGTCTGGGTTAGGGTTAGGGGTTAGGGTTAGGCAGACCCTCTCCACTGTGTCTGGGTTAGGGTTAGGGGTTAGGCAGACCCTCTCCACTGTGTCTGGGTTAGGGTTAGGCAGACCCTCTCCAAACAGCTTATATCGCTTTCCCCTTCTGTTTCTCTCTCCTAAACTTCAGTCTTTTTCACTCTCAAACCAACCAACAGTAATCAAAGTATATTATGAAGCATATATAGACATACCTAGCATATAGCATTAAGGTTAGGGTTAGGGTTAGAGTAATCAAAGTGAAGCATATATGGACATATCTAGCATATAGCATTAGGGTTAGGGTTAGAGTAATCAAAGTGAAGCATATATAGACATATCTAGCATATAGCATTAGGGTTAGGGTTAGAGTAATCAAAGTGAAGCATATATAGACATATCTAGCATATAGCATTAGGGTTAGGGTTAGAGTAATCAAAGTGAAGCATATATAGACATATCTAGCATATAGCATTAGGGTTAGGGTTAGAGTAATCAAAGTGAAGCATATATAGACATATCTAGCATATACACCAGCTGTCCCACATCACATCCATTCTCACCTTAGCTTTCCTATTCTCTTCCTCGCTTTCCCTCTGCCGTTCTCAAAGAACACAACAATGCAACACACTTATAAAAACAAACCGCCCTTCTTCAGTTACTCATGCACATTCATGTATACAAGAGAGTACACACACACACACACACACACACACACACACACGTATATACATACATTATAGACAAATGCTCCCACACAGTCACTTAAATAAACACGTGCCAGCCCACACACAAAAACACACATGGGCAGGTCCAATGAAGGAGGACTCTCCCTGTGTGTAGTGTGTCAACAGCCCCCTCTGTCCATGCTAACCCTAACCCTTTACAGCCCCCTCTGTCCATGCTAACCCTAACTCTTTTCAGCCCCCTCTGTCCGTGCTAACCCTAACCCTTTACAGCCCCCTCTGTCCATGCTAACCCTAACCCTTTACAGCCCCCTCTGTCCATGCTAAACTTAACTCTTTACAGCCCCCTCTGTCCATGCTATCCCTAACCCTAACCCTCTGTCCATGCTAAACCTAACTCTTTTCAGCCCCCCTCTGTCCGTGCTAACCCTAACCCTTTACAGCCCCCTCTGTCCATGCTAACCCTAACCCTTTACAGCCCCCTCTGTCCATGCTAAACTTAACTCTTTACAGCCCCCTCTGTCCATGCTATCCCTAACCCTAACCCTCTGTCCATGCTAAACCTAACTCTTTACAGCCCCCTCTGTCCATGCTATCCCTAACCCTAACCTCTGTCCATGCTAAACCTAACTCTTTTCAGCTCCCTCTGTCTGTGCTAACCCTAACCCTAACCCTCTGTCCATGCTAACCCTAACCCTATACAGTCCCCACTGTCCATGCTAACCCTAACCCTAACCCTCTGTCCATGCTAATGTTAACCCTAACACTCTGTCCATGCTAACCATAATCCTAACCCTCTGTCCATGCTAAACTTAACTCTTTACAGCCCCCTCTGTCCATGCTATCCCTAACCCTAACCCTCTGTCCATGCTAAACCTAACTCTTTACAGCCCCCTCTGTCCATGCTATCCCTAACCCTAACCCTCTGTCCATGCTAAACCTAACTCTTTTCAGCTCCCTCTGTCTGTGCTAACCCTAACCCTAACCCTCTGTCCATGCTAACCCTAACCCTATACAGTCCCCACTGTCCATGCTAACCCTAACCCTAACCCTCTGTCCATGCTAATGTTAACCCTAACACTCTGTCCATGCTAACCATAATCCTAACCCTCTGTCCATGCTAACCCTAACCCTTTACAGTCCCCACTGTCCATGCTAACCCTAACCCTAACCCTCTGTCCATGCTAATGTTAACCCTAACACTCTGTCCATGCTAACCATAATCCTAACCCTCTGTCCATGCTAACCCTAACCCTTTACAGTCCCCACTGTCCATGCTAACCCTAACCCTAACCCTCTGTCCATGCTAATGTTAACCCTAACACTCTGTCCATGCTAACCATAATCCTAACCCTCTGTCCATGCTAACCCTAACCCTTTACAGTCCCCACTGTCCATGCTAACCCTAACCCTAACCCTCTGTCCATGCTAACTCTAACCCTCTGTCCATGCTAACCCTAACCCTAACCCCCTGTCCATGCTAACCCTAACCCTAACCCTAACCCTCTGTCCATCCTAACCCTAACCCTCTGTCCATGCTAACCCTAACCCTAAATCCACCCTAACCCTAACCCTCTGTCCATGCTAACCCTAACCCTAACCCTCTGTCCATACTAACCCTAACCCTGACCCTCTGTCCATGCTAACTCTAACCATTTTCAGTCCCCTCTGTCCATACTAACCCTAACCCTGACCCTCTGTCCATGCTAACCCTAACCATTTTCAGTCCCCTCTGTCCATGCTAACCCTAACCCTAACCCTCTGTCAATGCTAAGGCCAGCCTTTTCCAGGGATATTGTGCTGCTGAATGTAAACATGGGTCCAGCACGTGGCATCCCAGAGGGGAAACACAGAGCAGTTGGAGGTAGACAGACTGGGTCACTGTTGCTCCAACCAAACTGCTGACAGTTCCACTTAACAGAGGCTTGTACAGCCAAAGCCCCCATAATAACTTTTAAACTTCTATTTTAAGGTGTTGCACTAAGTACCAAGTTTATGAACCTGCAGACTGAGACGGGACAAACTAACATGCAGAAGTAATGGCTAGAGATGGTTTGTAATCCACATCATTTTGACATACAAGAGGTTTTCAAAATTATTGTTGATGGCACTACCTTCCAGGGAAACAGCGGTTTTTAACCCACGAAGAGTTGCATATCATTCAGGGAAACACAGCAGTTTTTAACCCAGGAAAAGTTGTATATCATTGTTTAAATAAGCACACTCTCAGAGCCCCTTATTCGAAAGATCTTATGTAACGTTGTATATGCCATCAGTTTCCTCGAAAGGCACGACTTCAAGGGGCTGGAACTTGAAAGTTAGACGGTTCATACTTCCTGTATTCCACTGAAGATACTAAGAACAGACAGTGTCATTCTACTCTGATCGGCACCGGGAACACTTAAACAAGGACACCACACTGAACAAAGATAAGTGACTGCTACTTGAATAGTAAGCCACTATGCTGGCTCTGGGCACAGGATGAAGTCGGGGTTTGAACTTTGAAAACTCTCCAACTAGACCATAAGGCTTCTGAAATCCCCTGCCTTTGATACATCCTACTAAATAACAGAGTATCCCCTGCCTTAGACACATCCTAATAACTAACAGAGTATAATAATAATACAAATAATTCATTTTATTTAGTTTTTCACGCTTTTCTAGATACTCAAAGCGCTGTACACAAATTGGCCGCCAATTAATTACACAGAACGAACTACGAATGGACAGACAGCTATCAAACACAACACTCAGTCTGAGAGATACCATGGCAGCCAATTTGCGCCACACTTGCTCACCCAACATATTACGACAGACTTGCTCACACACATAGGACACACAGACCGACTCCAGTTGAATTGGCAGTGACTGGTCAGGGCACTGGTAGGAGGATGCGGCATGTTTTTTTGATGGTGGGAGGAAACCGGAGTACCCGGAGGGAACCCACACAAACACAGGGAGAACATGCAAACTCCACACAGAAAGGCCCTTGGCTGAGTATCCCCTGTCTTAGACACATCCTAATAAATAACAGTATCCCCTGCCTTAGACACATCCTAATAAATAAGAGAGTATCCCCTGCCTTAGACACATCCTAATAAATAACAGAGTATCCCCTGCCTTAGACACATCCTAATAAATAACAGAGTATCCCCTGCCTTAGACACATCCTAATAACTAACAGAGTATCCCCTGCCTTAGACACATCCTAATAACTAACAGAGTATCCCCTGCCTTAGACACATCCTAATAAATAACAGAGTATCCCCTTGTTTTGAGGTCACAGAGTACAGTTTTACTTTCCATCAAAACAGTGAGAAGGAACAGTAGTTTTACATTTAAGATACCATCAAACACATATACAACATGGAATATTCATTTCAGTCTTTTTCTCACATTTACTTTAAATCAAACCACCTTGGTTGAACCAAACAAGTAGCGAAAGCCTTATTTGGCCTTTCCTGTTTACCACGAGGACACGTCATTGACTTTCTAATAACAACAGACCTGCACTTTAAACTGTTTGGATGAGACACTTTCCAGAAATAAGGGGGACTGTTGATACAATCCACACGTTTACAACAAGCAAGATGGATTGAATACAAAGTGACGTACATCATGTATGCGTACAGATATAATCAAACATTTGTCATAATTTGCAAGAAGCATGACAACTAAAAGGTCAGATGATGAGCAGGCAGAAACCTACTGTTTTACTGACTGGAGTCTGAAGACATGAAGAATGGCTTTGTTTGCTGTCTGTGCAAAAGACTAAGGAGCTTAGTTTCAGTGAATAAAGAAAGCATCTTAGTATTTAGATAGTTAGAAAGTGAGTAACAAAAAAGATGAACACACTCGTTGGTTTGACACTAATTCTGGCCAGTCACAACATACAAAGCAGTTTTTTAAATAGCTTATTCTGAAGCTAATAGTGGTATGATAAAATGTATTTCTATCACTGAAAATACAATATTTCAAGTATTTCAGAGGCCTTGGAGACCTGAAGGGGTTTAGAACCCTTTAACAGTGTCAACAAGGAGTTCCAAGTATATTGCTGTTGCGCCCTCTCGTGTTGGAAAGCTTAGTTTCAGTAAAGGGTGGAATCCCTTTACTCACAATCATTCCCATTCAGACACAACCTATTTGGGGTTTACAGGGCAGAAATAGCAGTTTTATTGTAAGATTTGTTTTTTGCACCAACATTCAAACCTGAAGATGCTGGCCTGGGTTAGGGTTAGGTGGTGTTGGGACGCCATTGGACTTACGTGCTGATTTGCTGTAACAAGCTGCTGAGCGCCGTGCCACCAGCTGCCGGCAGAGTGACTGGTGGTGAGGTGGGGACCGTGATGAAAGGCAGCTCTGTGGAGAAATATAGGCATTCTGCAATAACATCACAGGTATTATCTTGCTCTTGCTCTTTATTCAGCTTTCAATGGTTGAATATTTATTTGTTGTGATTTCTTCTTATGTGAATCAAACATATTTAGCCATTGGTTTCTTTGTTCTTTCTGTATGCACTTCTGTAACCCTACACTCTTTGTGCTTCAATGTTTCTCTGTCTCATTCCATTTCTGTCTATTTGTCTGACGGTGTCGCTATGTCATACCAGGTCTGACTGTGTCGCTATGTCATACCAGGTCTGACTGTGTCGCTATGTCATACCAGGTCTGACTGTGTCGCTATGTCATACCAGGTCTGACTGTGTCGCTATGTCATACCAGGTCTGACTGTGTCGCTATGTCATACCAGGTCTGACGGTGTCGCTATGTCATACCAGGTCTGACGGTGTCGCTATGTCATACCAGGTCTGTGTCGCTATGTCATACCAGGTCTGTGTCGCTATGTCATACCAGGTCTGACTGTGCCGCTTTGTCATACCAGGTCTGACTGTGTCGCTATGTCATACCAGGTCTGACTGTGTCGCTATGTCATACCAGGTCTGACTGTGTCGCTATGTCATACCAGGTCTGACTGTGTCGCTATGTCATACCAGGTCTGACGGTGTCGCTATGTCAAACCAGGTCTGTGTCGCTATGTCATACCAGGTCTGACGGTGTCGCTATGTCATACCAGGTCTGATGGAGATCGTTTCTGACCTTATTACCCCATCTGATTGGTCTATGCATGTGCAGAGGAATGAATGAGCCAGTCCTGCTGTGAGGTTCCAAATCGGGAAGGAACCAAAACTGAAATATAAAACATATAGAGAAGCATATGAACTGTACACACAATGTCATTTAATAAATAAAGCATATGAACTGTACACACAATGTCATTTAATAAATAAATACATTAATAGATTAAAACTGTTGCCATGCAATCTTTTCCTCCTTCAACATGATCAAGTATTTCACATTTTAGCAATATATTTTCATTCTAGAAACCATAGCAACTAAAGAAATACTAACCTTGGTAAAATCAGTATGTCCATTTCCTGTCTTCCTTCTACTGCCATGAGCAGTGCACACTGGGTAATCGGGCCTCCTCCGCTGTCCCATGTAGCCACAATGTCGCTGCCGTGGGTCATTATTCTAAGATTGACTTGACCTTCATGGAAAGACCAAAGTGATTAAAAACAGACTGTCAACAAGACAAAAGGCAAAGGTAGACTCTGGGAGCTGGTATCACTAGCTTCAAAAAAGAATCTAAATTGAACTTAAACTGACTGCATTTATCCTTTTAAATCAATTATGTACAATGCTTTCTCCTACTCTGCTGACTTTTGGACATAGGCGTGTTTAGGTTCCGTATTATGCGTGTACTTTTGGACATAGGCGTGTTTAGGTTCCATATTATGCATGTACTTTTGGACATAGGCGTGTTTAGGTTCCGTATTATGCGTGTACTTTTGGACATAGGCGTGTTTCGGTTCCGTATTATGCGTGTACTTTTGGACATAGGCGTGTTTAGGTTCCGTATTATGCGTGTACTTTTGGACATAGGCGTGTTTAGGTTCCGTATTATGCGTGTACTTTTGGACATAGGCGTGTTTAGGTTCCGTATTATGCGTGTACTTTTGGACATAGGCGTGTTTAGGTTCCGTATTATGCGTGTACTTTTGGACATAGGTGTGTTTCGGTTCCGTATTACGTGTGTACTTCGTGTGAATGCTGTTAGTGTGTGCTGTTCAGCAGGCACCAGCTGGGACTGACTGTGGTCTAATTGCATTCCCTCACCAGAGAATACCCGTCTCAATAACAACCGCTGGAGACACTTTGAAACAGTTCACAGGACAAATGAGCATTCTAGAGTTTACATGTCAACCCCATAACGTATCAACATAAAAGATTATACACTCTTAGTGACAAAAAAAGATTCAACTAGAGTGCATTGCTTAATTGTTACTTCGTTAAGTAATTGTGTTCAATATGCTTACAATCAGAAGATCTTATAAATGTTGATGCAACTATCAGAACGAGTGGTCGACACACTTTAACAAACAGCACAATCTCAAGCTTTCTAGTATGAGTTGGGAGTCAAATTGCTCCTTACTTTTACATTGTACCAATACTATTTATGTAGTTCATGATTATTAAGATAAAATACAGTCAAATGTTGTCAATATTTCATTTCATCAGTGATAAGTATCTGAAATATATGACTCACCAGTCCTGCTGCCACACACATAAGACAGCATAACAGCAAGAATACCAACCATTGATACAAAGCACAGCATCAATACACTCATCTGCAATTCTACCAACTTTGTAACAGATTACTAACTAACTTTGTAACTGATTGGTCTAATTCTACCAACTTTGTATCAGCTCCTGCCTGAGGTTGCAGGTCTGGAGAGCGAGGTGTGCAACACAGTCCTAATATAGATGGCGGTCCCCTCGGAGCCCAGGGCTGTTTGTTGTTCCACAGGTGGCCAGCAGCAGCAGCAGCGCTGTGTTTCCACCCTCCCATTGCAATCCATGGGGTGATCTTGGCGAGCTTCATGCTGGCCTTAAGCCATTGGCTTAGCAGGCGACACTTCAACCCCACCTGGCTAAAAACCCTGAACCACATACAGCACACATTTTTGAATCATACATATCTCTAAAGATGAAAGCATATCATGTAATATCTTAGATGCAGCTATTATATAACTGAAGTGTTAATGATTAGCTATGAATGTATTGTATCCTAGGCATAGTGAAAGCTTGACGGTAAGTGAACTAGATCCTTGAAGTTGCAGTAAAATCCTGTTCTGCCGAATAAAGCGTCTGACAAAGTTGCATGCATTTCACACCAAAAAAAAAAAAAGAACTTTTAGCCGACTATCCAAAACTGTGAATTGCAATTATTTTAATCAACAAGCCTCCAAAACAGACCTTTATTCTTCACATTTATCGTAGCATCATTCTGTTTCAGTGATGGAACAATCAAGTCCAACATTGAAATATCTCCCACCTCCTGTCACAAAGGTGGAGGGCTCAAAATAAAACAAAGTCCATTGTGAACGTCAGTCCGTGTATGGAGGGGAAGAGGTGAGATGCTGATGATCAGAGAGAGGGCCATCCTAACATCGCCCCGACAACGGATCTTTTCTTTATTATCATAGGTCATGTGTACTGCAGGCGTGGTAGTGTTGAAGACGTCATGGTCAAAACCCGTGGGTTCAAATGTCAAAGTTCCAGGCTTTCCTAGAGCTCGTCGTCTGACGTGTCACTGCTGCTGGTCTCCGCCTCATCCTCCTCCGGGGCTCCAGCACCAGAGGCCTCGTTGGCAGCATCCGCCCCAGCGACAGCCCTCTTGTGGTTGTTGGTTCTCCAGAGGATGCCTGGATCGCCAGAGGAACCGAGCCTCAGGAGGCAGGTTCTCCTCAGGCCGTTCCTCTGGAGCTGAACAGACAACATCGCAGGTCAGATCACTTTAACCCTAACCCCAACCCAGCATCACAGGTCAGATCACTTTACGAAGTCTAGAAGAGCACAGATGTTATTACACTTTCTAGGCTTACTGTGAACCAGGAGACCAAGGCAATGGGGTTGAGGATTATGTTCAATTAAGTTCAACATTGATTATTGATTTTGATATAGATTACTTCATATCACGGAAAAAAACATTGTGACAAACCAAAGAAATTATTCCAAAAGTTCAAAAACGTCTTTATAAGCATATGGCTGTCAAAGTTAACGTGTTATTAACGCAGA
This sequence comes from Galaxias olidus, assembly GCA_026901105.3. NCBI lineage: Eukaryota > Metazoa > Chordata > Actinopteri > Galaxiiformes > Galaxiidae > Galaxias > Galaxias olidus. Next base: position 118,406 of record JAPMUY010002505.1, on the reverse strand, counting down.
GTGATGGGTTAGGGTTAAGGGGTCACCACCACAGTGGACTGATGGGTTAGGGTTAGGGGGTCACCACCACAGTGGACTGATGGGTTAGGGTTAGGGGGTCACCACCACAGTGGACTGATGGGTTAGGGTTAGGGTTAGGGGGTCACCACCACAGTGGACTGATGGGTTAGGGTTAGGGGGTCACCACCACAGTGGACTGATGGGTTAGGGTTAGGGGGTCACCACCACAGTGGACTGATGGGTTAGGGTTAGTTAGTTAGATAGTGAAGCTTGAAGTCACCTGATCACTGATGGTCTGGAACTCCCTCATCTCATCTTCAGTAAGAGGCGCGCAGGCCTCGTCATCCTCACTCTCCTCCTGCCAGCCCATCTCCTTCAGCAACCTGCGCACGCACGCACACACACACACACACACACACTATTGGAAAGGCCCTTTCAATGGTTCATTTTCCTCAGCTGAAAGTCAATGAAGGAGCTCAGGTGTAAAAGACATTTCTGAGCGTTGCCTGGCGAACATACATGTCATCATCTTCATTAAGCTGATATGAAACAGGAAACAGAACTAGTTCCACACTTGGATGAGGTAGGCTGGAGTGTTTCTGTGTGTGTGTGCGTGTGCGTGTACCTGTGCTCGGCCTCCAGTGAGCTAGACAACAGCGCCTCCTGCTGGGGGAAGGTGGAGGAGCGTAGAAGTTGCTGTCCGTTGCCGTTGTGCTGGGAGTGATGCGCTCCGTTGCCAGCACCTCGGACACTACCGTAGCCATTGCAGTTCTCGTCGCCATGGTTGCCGTTGTCCTGGAGACGGAACCTGTCTTGGTCCTGAGAGACAAAAGAAAGGCCAAAGACTGAAGGAAAGCTTCTGATGGTTGAGGAGTCTGACAGGGCCATGGATGATGAGGACGGAGTATTTGTTTACCAGCTCTTGCTGTGTAGTGTAAGTCTACTACATTTTATACTTGAACAATAAAAAGCAATCATGGCAAATTATTTTTTTGCTTGAATAGATCAGTGATTAAAAGATCCTTTGTGGCACAATGTAAAGACTAGGAGAGAATGACGCAATCACCCATTTAGATAAGTTGCGTATCCCACAATGCAGATTTGTCCACACACGCAAAGCAACCCTGCAGTTAGATCGCAATGATATTGTCACCAGCAAAGACCCCATACAACTACACACCCACCCAAAAACACAGACCTTTGGATATGGAGTGACCTCTGACCTTGCCATGATGCTGCAGCTCTTCTCCCTCCATGTCCTGTTTTAGGGCCTTGAGGAAGTGGCTCTTCCTGTCGGAGCGCATGCGGGTCAGACGCATCATGAGCCTGGGCTGACTGGACGGCTCCACGGGAGACAAGGAGCAGGAGCGGCTGGCCTGGAGGAGCAGGTAGAGGATCAGACAGGAGCAGCACACCTCCACAACATCTCTCCCCTATACTGTTTAGTTAACATCTCTCCCCTATACTGTTTAGTTAACATCTCTCCCCTATACTGTCACTTTAGTTAACATCTCTCCCCCATACTGTTTAGTTAACATCTCTCCCCCATACTGTTTAGTTAACATCTCTCCCCTATACTGTCACTTTAGTTAACATCTCTCCCCTATACTGTCACTTTAGTTAACATCTCTCCCCTATACTGTTTAGTTAACATCTCTCCCCCGTACTGTTTAGTTAACATCTCTCCCCCGTACTGTTTAGTTAACATCTCTCCCCCGTACTGTTTAGTTAACATCTCTCCCCTATACTGTTTAGTTAACATCTCTCCCCCATACTGTTTAGTTAACATCTCTCCCCTATACTGTCACTTTAGTTAACATCTCTCCCCTATACTGTCACTTTAGTTAACATCTCTCCCCTATACTGTCACTTTAGTTAACATCTCTCCACCCATACTGTTTAGTTAACATCTCTCCCCCATACTGTTTAGTTAACATCTCTCCCCCGTACTGTTTAGTTAACATCTCTCCCCTATACTGTTTAGTTAACATCTCTCCCCTATACTGTTTAGTTAACATCTCTCCCCTATACTGTTTAGTTAACATCTCTCCCCTATACTGTTTAGTTAACATCTCTCCCCTATACTGTTTAGTTAACATCTCTCCCCTATACTGTTTAGTTAACATCTCTCCCCTATACTGTCACTTTAGTTAACATCTCTCCCCTATACTGTTTAGTTAACATCTCTCCCCTATACTGTTTAGTTAACATCTCTCCCCTATACTGTTTAGTTAACATCTCTCCCCTATACTGTCACTTTAGTTAACATCTCTCCCCTATACTGTCACTTTAGTTAACATCTCTCCCCTATACTGTCACTTTAGTTAACATCTCTCCCCTATACTGTCACTTTAGTTAACATCTCTCCCCTATACTGTCACTTTAGTTAACATCTCTCCCCTATACTGTCACTTTAGTTAACATCTCTCCCCTATACTGTTTAGTTAACATCTCTCCCCTATACTGTTTAGTTAACATCTCTCCCCTATACTGTTTAGTTAACATCTCTCTCCCTATACTGTTTAGTTAACATCTCTCCCCTATACTGTTTAGTTAACATCTCTCCCCTATACTGTTTAGTTAACATCTCTCCCCTATACTGTTTAGTTAACATCTCTCCCCTATACTGTTTAGTTAACATCTCTCCCCTATACTGTTTAGTTAACATCTCTCCCCTATACTGTTTAGTTAACATCTCTCCCCTATACTGTTTAGTTAACATCTCTCCCCTATACTGTTTAGTTAACATCTCTCCCCTATACTGTTTAGTTAACATCTCTCCCCTATACTGTTTAGTTAACATCTCTCCCCTATACTGTTTAGTTAACATCTCTCCCCTATACTGTTTAGTTAACATCTCTCCCCCGTACTGTCACTTTAGTTAACATCTCTCCCCTATACTGTCACTTTAGTTAACATCTCTCCCCTATACTGTCACTTTAGTTAACATCTCTCCCCTATACTGTTTAGTTAACATCTCTCCCCCATACTGTTTAGTTAACATCTCTCCCCCGTACTGTTTAGTTAACATCTCTCCCCTATACTGTCACTTTAGTTAACATCTCTCCCCTATACTGTCACTTTAGTTAACATCTCTCCCCTATACTGTTTAGTTAACATCTCTCCACCCATACTGTTTAGTTAACATCTCTCCCCCGTACTGTTTAGTTAACATCTCTCCCCCGTACTGTTTAGTTAACATCTCTCCCCTATACTGTTTAGTTAACATCTCTCCCCTATACTGTTTAGTTAACATCTCTCCCCTATACTGTTTAGTTAACATCTCTCCCCTATACTGTTTAGTTAACATCTCTCCCCTATACTGTCACTTTAGTTAACATCTCTCCCCTATACTGTTTAGTTAACATCTCTCCCCTATACTGTTTAGTTAACATCTCTCCCCTATACTGTCACTTTAGTTAACATCTCTCCCCTATACTGTCACTTTAGTTAACATCTCTCCCCTATACTGTCACTTTAGTTAACATCTCTCCCCTATACTGTTTAGTTAACATCTCTCCCCTATACTGTTTAGTTAACATCTCTCCCCTATACTGTTTAGTTAACATCTCTCCCCTATACTGTTTAGTTAACATCTCTCCCCTATACTGTTTAGTTAACATCTCTCCCCTATACTGTTTAGTTAACATCTCTCCCCTATACTGTTTAGTTAACATCTCTCCCCTATACTGTTTAGTTAACATCTCTCACCTTTACACGCACTTTATTCAACATATGAGACACACAGGGCTGGTTGCAGAAGGATTGAAGGAAAATATTAAAACAAACAAAATAAAGCTTAGACCACTCTAATAACTTAAATACTATGTTCAGTTTTATCGTTTTGAACTGTGTTTGTTCGTTTTCAAACTAATAGCCTAAATACGATTAACATTTGAAAATCAATTAAAGTGTCTTTATGCAACTTATTCGTTTTAACAGATTATCAATAGCTTTCTACAGTTTGCACATTGTAATGTCTACGGGAGAATGAAAAAAAATCGCCGTTCAGGTCAGTCCTCTTGAAGTCTCAATATAACAAAAAAAATTTCTGCCACCGGGTATGGTCTCCCACGACACTGACGAATTGCTTTATGGCACAAAGTAGCGTGTCACTAAATCAGGAAGAGTATATCCTACTTGGAGTATAGTCGTTTGACATGCAGTGACCACGAGCATTCTGCATGTCTTTTTGCGACCATTAGGTAAAACAATTACACTAAGCAAACGGTAGGTGTTCCCAAAACCAGAACCTACATACAGCCGCTTGAATTGTAAATCCTAAAATGTACTCATTTACTATTCTTAGAACTTATTGAACCTGCAAATTGTTCTTTAAAACATATTCACTTCCAATCAGCTGGCTGGCCCATCTATTTTGGCCAGTTTCAAAAGCCAACAGCAAGCCATAGAAGATACAGACAAAGGGACACATATTGAAGAGTAATTTCCACTTTAGTTTGGATTTTGTTATACATACACTGTTACAATATCCCAGGTCCAGTCACCATAGGTCCAGTCCCAGTCCAGTCACCATAGGTCCAGTCCCCATAGGTCCAGTCCCCATAGGTCCAGTCACCATAGGTCCAATCCGTGTCCAGTCACCATTGGTCCAATCCGTGTCCAGTCACCATTGGTCCAATCCGTGTCCAGTCACCATTGGTCCAATCCGTGTCCAGTCACCATTGGTCCAATCCGTGTCCAGTCACCATTGGTCCAATCCGTGTCCAGTCACCATTGGTCCAATCCGTGTCCAGTCACCATAGGTCCAGTCCGAGTCCAGTCACCATTGGTCCAATCCGTGTCCAGTCACCATTGGTCCAATCCGTGTCCAGTCACCATAGGTCCAGTCCGAGTCCAGTCACCATTGGTCCAATCCGTGTCCAGTCACCATAGGTCCAGTCCCAGTCCAAGTCGGGTCATCACTGTCCGAGTCCAAGTCGAGTCACAATTCATGAAAATCGTGAGTCAAGTCCGAGTCCTACAGCCCTGCGATATCCTAAATATGAGATTAGCCACCTATCTGAAAATCCATACCAGGTTTTGCTTGCGTTACCTTGCAGTGACAGAAATTGCCAGCTCTAGTCGAGGTAACAGTCAGTTGTGCGAGGTCCCAGACTCTGACCCGACTCCGCTCACGATAGCTACAGTTTGTTTTTATTTATGTTTTTCAATAGTTGCTGAATAGATTCATTTGGAGAATGGCAGGCAATGCAAAAATATAACTTGAGATTAGAAATGTGGGGGGGGACATGTCCCCTATTTATAATGGCTCCTCTGCCCATGTGAAAACACGATTTCAGGACAATAATAGAAAATGGAGAAAGCGATAACCATTCATTTAGTGGTTGGGGTTCAATGGATTGCCAGACAGCCAACCGCATTGTCCAACTCACCCAATATCCAAACATCTACATAGTTGATACATAGTTGAACACTGGAACTAGCTTCAACGGGTGCACAGTTCAGTCATCAAAATCATGTGATAATCACAAATGCACTATTCTTCTAAGGAGAGTGTCTGCACCTTGGCTGGAAGACTGAGAGATTTAGGCATGGATACCCTCTGTAGGAGGGGGCCAGGAGCGCTGCGGGGTGGGGCTGATAAAGGCTCCTCCTTGGGCATGCGCTTGATCACCATCATGGTGGAGCCTCTGGACTGGGGATTGGGAGGGTGTTCTGAAGCACAGTGCAGAAAGGAGAGTTAGGAAGTTGCCTTTGTGTCACATATCAATCATCTGAATGAGTTAGCACTCAAAAAGAGCTTTGCCACAGCTAGAAACAGGATTATTTGGTCCAGTATTTTTTTTTTTTTTTTTTACTGTGTTATAGTTGTTTAACATTTTGTTTGTAGGCTTCACTATTGAGTTTGCCCACAAAGAGAAAACCCATTTTAGATGGCAGACCAGCTGAATGAAGCTGAATAAGCTCACCCCAGACTCCTGCAGCAACCGCTCTGTCCTGGTTCACCTCTCGTTTGGCATCCGGATTAAGGGAGGGCTGCACGGACAAGATCAGAATCATTCATCCATCAGTACAAACATTTTAAAAAGATTTTCCCAAAGTTTTGGGATGCACATAATTTTACACATCGAAAAAAACTAAGCAAATTTGTACATATTATCAAACCACTTACAAAGTCCTCGGTGCCAAACTGCTTCCGTCTGTTGCCGGTGGCCCCTACTTGTCCTTTGACCTTGGAGCGAGGTTGGGTGGGCATGGCGCCATGCTGGAACGTGGATCGCAAGCTGGAGCCCTCACTGCCGTTCCTCACCTTCCATCCGTTCCTCTCGCCCCTGGAGCTCCCTAGCAGGAAAACGAACACCAGTCAGGACTTACTATGAGGGCTGAAGATGCTTTGCACCCGGCGTTACAGTCTTTGGGACGAAGGAAAAGAAGAGTCAGTAATAAATATGCTGACACCAACAGGACTGAAAAGTTTCCCCCTAAACAGTCTGTCTAGTTACTAAAGGTTACTTTGCTAAGCAGATGGGTTTTCCAGACAGTTACTATGGGTTACTTTGCTAAGCGGATGGGTTTTCCAGACAGTTAGTGTGGGTTACTTTGCTAAGCGGATGGGTTTTCCAGACAGTTACTAAAGGTTACTTTGCTAAGCGGATGGGTTTTCCAGACAGTTACTATGGGTTACTTTGCTAAGCGGATGGGTTTTCCAGACAGTTACTGTGGGTTACTTTGCTAAGCGGATGGGTTTTCCAGACAGTTACTATGGGTTACTTTGCTAAGCGGATGGGTTTTCCAGACAGTTATGTAGGGGATCCAATCACCAATTCTTCCCCCCTCTCTGGGTAAGACAAAGGAACACGCCCAAATGGCCACACTGAACACTCCAGGGGGGCCAGCCTGCTCCCCTCACACAAACCAGCACACTGTCTCCACTCTATGGATTAGTCAATTGGGAGTAAGAAACTGTCGCCTAAGGAACATTCAATGAAATTCTTGGACATTGAACATGAGAAGATATTGTATGTCAATTGTGTCTATTTGGTAATAATTATATATTTTGTATTGTTTTTCTAAGCTAACTAACATAATCAGTCTGGTAGAGTTTGGTATCAAAATGTTCACATTGACATTGTGTAAGCTTTGCAGACGTTATATAGAACATATTCCAAGCATACAGGTATAAATAGAAAGGAAATGATTTGAGCTAAACAAGCTGACAACCCTTATCTCATACAGTGAGATAATTTACACCTCTGTTGACTGACCCCTGCAGCCAATCAGGTGACCCCAGCCAACTTTTGGGAACCTCCTTTGGATACTTCCAATAAATAGGGACACAACCAGGAAATTAATTGCTTTTTGAACTCTGTAAGAACATGATCGGCCGTTTCGTTCTAACAGTATAAAATTGGCAACCCCACTCATTGAACCACGCTCCACGGACGACTCTTTGAACAAAGGATTTAAGGCCTTGGACCTCACTACAGGCCCGAAAACCCTTGCAACCCTTTTGAACTCAACTTTACCATTCCAGAGCATAGAAACCTTTATTGAACCACCGCACAACTTTCAACGTTATTCAAACGATTCAGAGTTTTAACCAAATCTACGTGAGTAGTTGGATTGCTGGATCACCCAAACTGAACCAGCGCCCCTTTGTTCTCATTCCACGAGGTCATTGACAAGAACCAAGAAAACCCACGTTTCAAACCGCACTACTAACTCAACGGACTTTCCATCTTTATTCGAACAAACTAAGTTACAGAACTTTCCAACTTCACACAACGGACTCCGTTTCAGAACTTTACCACTGAACTACAGATCGCTTCTCCATCCAGCCACAACCGGCAGGCCGAGAATCAAAATTCACTCCTTTGCTACGCAACGCCACCTATCGCCTCAAAGTAACGTAAAGCCCACTTTTGCTACATTGAGCGTGATGCTAAATCTTAGACAATCTCTGCTGTGTTGTGTTTACCATAAATGGTCTTTTTTAACTGTTATACTGTGTATGTTTAGATACTAACCACTTTAGTAATCAATGTCATTATTTAGTCATTCTTTGCAGAACCGTAATTTTCATGTGTTTTAGACTTTGTAAATAAATAGAATTGTTTTGCATTCAAACCCAGATGTGCCGCTTCGTTTCATACAATCAGTTATTCTCGTAACACAGAATTTAACTACTTCAGAATTGAGACTAAAACATCCAATTTACATTATTAGAATAAGGCTAAAATTGATTCGGTTCCCGCAGAGCCGTGCTTACGCTAAATTCTGTGGTGGTGCTCCGTATATAGGTAATTACCCTTAATCACCTTGATCGATTATAATATTAGTTTATGAATTAATTGCTAATCTACAAAATTGATAGAGTAATTTACACATAAGTAGTAAGTCATTCACCCTACAGTTACTATGGGTTACTTTGCTAAGCGGATGGGTTTTCCAGACAGTTACTATGGGTTACTTTGCTAAGCGGATGGGTTTTCCAAACAGTAGGTCTTGTTGCTAAGGGTTACTTTGCTAAGCGGATGGGTTTTCTAAACAGTAGGTCTTGTTGCTAAGGGTTACTTTGCTAAGCAGATGGGTTAGGGTTACTTTGCTAAGCGGATGGGTTAGGGTTACTTTGCTAAGCGGATGGGTTAGGGTTACTTTGCTAAGCGGATGGGTTAGGGTTACTTTGCTAAGCGGATGGGTTAGGGTTAGGGTTACTTTACTAAGAGGATGGGTTAGGATTAGGGTTACTTTGCTAAGCAGATGGGTTAGGGTTATGGTTAGGGTTACTTTGCTAAGCGAATGGGTTAGTGTTAGGGTTACTTTGCTAAGTGGATGGGTTAGGGTTACTTAGCAAAGTAACCCTAACCCATCCGCTTAGCAAAGTAGCCCTAACCCATCCACTTAGCAAAGTAACCCTAACACTAACCCATTCGCTTAGCAAAGTAACCCTAACCATAACCCTAACCCATCTGCTTAGCAAAGTAACCCTAACCCTAAACCATCCACTTAGCAAAGTAACCCTAACCCATCCGCTTAGCAAAGTGGATGGTTTAGGGTTAGGGTTACTTTGCTAAGCGGATGGGTTAGGGTTACTTTGCTAAGCGGATGGGTTAGGGTTACTTTGCTAAGCAGCACATGCTTACCTCCACTGCGACCGTTCAGAGACTCGGAGCCCAGAGAGGAGTTATGCTGTCGGAGACTGACGTCACTCTGGTTGTCCAGCTGCTCTGCAGCCTGTTCATATGACCTGTCTAAACTCTGAAACACACACACACAACTAGCTCTCACCACAATGGAGTTCTGTGAAATTTTTGTGGAAATTGTATGTGTTGGAAGGGGAAAAAGTATTGTAGTGTGAAAATGCACAGGTAGTTGAAACATAACACACACAGAGAATAGGTCAGGACAGCATAAAGGCTTCAAAAGACAGCATGGCTTTATAACAGATTTGAGATGAAACACTTAAGGAAGACGCGTGTGCACCTTGGTGGGTGAGGGTCCAGAGGGGAAATTAAGCCAGGCTGGAGTGAAGTCATGCTGCGCCATTTAGGTTGCAATCTCCAGCAGGCGAGAAAGACATCAACACCTCATGCCTCCAGCCCCTGGAAGGAAGGAAGACAGGCACAACGCAGAATGTGTAAGTGTGTGAGAGATTACATTAGGCAGACTCTGTTGTTCTGTAGGAAGTTTGTTTTGGACACGTACAGTATCTGCTGTTAAAATACAATTAACATCGTGCAAACATGCAGCACATACACAGGCTGTCCTGAATACAGGTGCACACACAATAGACTGTCACCTATCCACACAATACCTACAGTACATACAATACCTCTCCTCAATTCCTCATCAGATGCTTTAAGTGAGATTCCCCCACAGCACAGCTTCTAACCCTAACCCATAACATTGCAGCACTTCTTAACTCTAACCCATAACATAGCTCCACTTCTTAACTGACCCATAACATAGCTCCACTTCTTAACTGACCCATAACATAGCTCCACTTCTTAACTCTAACCCATAACATAGCTCCATGTCCTAACCCATAACATAGCTCCACTTCTTAACTAACCCATAACATAGCTCCACTTCTTATCTAACCCATAACATAGCTCCATGTCCTAACCCATAACATAGCTCCACTTCTTAACTCTAACCCACAACATAGCTCCACTTCTTAACTCTAACCCACAACATAGCTCCACTTCTTAACTCTAACCCACAACATAGCTCCACTTCTTAACTCTAACCCATAACATAGCAGCACTTCTTAACTAACCCATAACATAGCTCCACTTCTTAACTAACCCATAACATAGCTCCATGTCCTAACCCATAACATAGCTCCATGTCCTAACCCATAACATAGCTCCATGTCCAAACCCATAAGATAGCTCCACTTTTTAACTCTAACGCATAACATAGCTCCATGTCCTAACCCATAACATAGCTCCATGTCCAAACCCATAACATAACTCCATGTCCTAACCCATAACATAGCTCCATGTCCTAACCCTAACCCATAAGACAACTCCACATTCTATCCCAGCTGGATACATCATGTGCGGGTGTGCAAACGGCCAAAGCTTACATGTCCTGCCTCTTTATACTGACACGATCACTCCGCGCATTGAAAAGACAAATGTAGTAAAGGGATGCAAACTGCATTCGCTAGAAAATATTCAGTGCACAAAAAATGTGTAGTGCCGTCCGTATAGGGTCTAAATAGTGGGGGGAAAAAAGAAACATTGCACAGAGATTAAAACAGCACAACACACTAGCACAACTAATATTACTTCAAATGAAATACAAACCAGTTTGAAGGGGCTGACCCGAGGATCCGGATGGGCTAAAGATAAAAAAATCTTCCTGTCCTTTATGGTGTTGGTTATAATCAGGGTGAATTAATTTTTTCTCCAAAAACAATCTTTAGATGGTATTTTGCAACAATGAATTGCTGCTAGATTGTATTCACTCTCAGCTTTCCATTTTTAGTTACACAACCTCAGTTCATAGAATAATTACATTTCCTTTAAAGGCAAAAAGACGGATTCAATGGACTAGAAATGGCAAAAAGTTTTTTTTTTTGACATAGGTCAATCTGGAAGGCTTAGGAGTGATTTAATGGCAAGTTGTGTGGCTAGTTCACATTTTCTCATATATTATACCCCATGCTGCTGCTTGCACCAGAAAGTTCTCATTCGTAGCTACATGTCAGATTCTGAAGACGTCAGAAGTAAATCAAAGACTAGATGTTGATTTGTAGACAGGACCAATGCATGATTTATAGCCACATCATGTGCTCCACTTCATACACGAATTTTAAGAGAATCAACTTCTGTTATCCCATGAGATTACTCCATAAATGTAAATGAGTCCCAAATGACGAATTATTCCATATATGAATGTAAACGACCGTCCACCTGTAATAAAAAACAAAAAAAAATTAAAATGTAATTTCACTTTAGACGTTGGCTTCGAACTTTGAACAATTTTCAATTACTTATTTTCTGCATAAATTGTTGGCGTTAATTGCCTTATTAATGAAGATAGCGCCGAGCCGCTTCAATGCTTTAGTCTTGGATTTCAAGGCATTGTAAATTAATCTTGAAACAAACGGCTGGAACCGATGAGTACGAAGTAACTAATTGCTAACGTTGAACGAAGTTCTGTCATTGAACGTAGTTTGAGAACCAATTACCATTCATTTACTAACAGGCTACAAATCTGTTAGATAGGCAACACATAGCACGTGATAGAGCACAACAAAGCACCAAGCCTGGTGCAGTTAAAAGTTCAACAGATCTTGATTGCATTGGCATGGGGAACAACTTGCCCGCTGTTGCTACCTCAGCTAGCAAGTCAAACCTCACCTTTACGTTCCCAAACGTTAGCTAGTGAACGTTAGCGCAGCTAGCGTTAGCACCTTTTCGAAAGTTCAATTACTTCTGCAATTAAACCACAAGAGCGTCCGTCCCGTAAAAGCTCAGTTTTTGTGAATCTACAAAGATTTAAATTTCTTTAAGTTGTTGAAATAGTTGCTATTATGGCATTGTTTAAGGTTTAATGTTTGCCGCTTTTGCCAATCTCATTCCAAAATGGGAGAATTGTGTGTACTTCTGTTTCTTCTTCTGTAGTGTTTTCGGTAAGGCGGTTGTCAAACAAATGTTTTGGTACTTTACTACCACCTTTTGACTGGACTGTATGAACATGATTGAGACAAATCACATTACACCTGTGCCCAACCCAAGAAGTAGCCGGATCACTTCTGCAGTGCGATCCAGCTAAATTGATGTCGAAAAAAAGATTTGATTTATTTGATTAACATTTCCTTTCTTGTAGGTTACGTTTTTTATGACTCACTTTTTATCACCTCATATGAATAAAAACGAACGCCTTGTTCTGCTAGTTCACAATTTACGCAACTATTGGTCGTCAAACCCTTAAAATCCAGACAAATACATATTTACATTTAAACACAATAAATACTGTAATAAACAGTGTCTATTGTTTTTATGCACACCATCCTTTCTCCAAGCATCGCCACCCTAACGTGGTGGAGGGGTTTGTGTGTCCCTGTGAACCTAGGAGCTGTGTTGTCGGGGGCAGTAGCCCCCGGTAGGGTCTCCCATGGCAAATTTTTCCCAGCCCGAAAAAAAAACATGGAGCCGGCGCACAGTGGGCCCACCACCTGTTAACTGCTTCTTTTCTATCAATATCTGCTACAAGAAATTGCAGCTTGTGGCTATGGAGGATGGAAAGTGACATATCGATAAACAAATGTATAGTTAAATCCATCAAAGATACATGCATTTATCCGTAAATATATATATAATTCCATGAATCTATCAATACAGACAATGTATTCTTCAATAGGCCTACATAAACATATCCATCAAGAAATACATAACCATAAATAAATAGGCTACTTAAAAGATGTATTGAATAATATTTACTACATTTTATTTAATGATTTATCGACAAATTTATTGAAGGATATGTTGAAGGGTTTATTCATTGAAGTATAAATTGAAGGATTAGTGTGCAGGATCCCTATGGAATAATTTATTCATAATTTCTAACATGCAAATTAGGGATTGGTTTTCATTTGGGACAGCTGTTCTGATTGGACAGCATTAGCCTATATATTGGGTGGTCTTGGAAAGTTTAGATCCATGAATTTGCTTCTAGTTCATAATTCATAATTAGTTGATCATTCATAATGGAGTGCAATCGTGTTTTGAGTGTGCCATTTATCTCAACTCTATATGCTTACTTCAGGGGTGCGCACAATTATCTGCAATTATTTAATCCGGAATTTACTAATAAAATCGTCACCCATGTTTAAACACCGTTCAAACCCGAGATTAATTCACTAGATTACTGAATTCAGAATTGTACAAGAATTTGTTTAGCGACCTAGGGCCATGTATGGTAGTGCAAAAAGGATTTCCTTTGACCAGGCATTCGTGAAAACATTACGTAACTAAATAAACACATTAATGTCATTGTAATTTGCTGAGGATTTTCTAATAAACAAAGTTGTAATAAATGGAAAAGTTTATTTTTTGCGCGTTTAGCAGTAGCGAACCACAATCAACGTAGAGGAATGAGCTTCAATGATTGGCACACGCAGAGAATCCGGGTACCCAACCGTGGCTAATGTTAGCTTAAAAGTACCAATATGGCGGAGGTGAGTAGGAATCGGGAGAAAACCTGATGTGATACATGTACATTTTTTTATGTCTACAGATTATTAAATATTTTTAATACCTATCGATTGTGTTTCTAAGGGGTTATGGTAAAGTTATGGAGACCGATTAAGTAAAATAATAATATCAGATGTCAAAAATTGTCTTTAAAAATAGCAGCGTCCTCGGTTACGATTTTAGGCCCCGGCGTTCGCATCTAAACAAATTGCTACGCTTGCTAGCCTAGCCCAGCTGCCTAGCCGGAGTGTTTCGTAAACCCAAAGCGATGCTCGAAAACTGGTCAGCCTAAATCAGTTAGTGTTTATTTCACATACTAACATTTAAGATTTGATGTTACACTTTTTCAAAACTACAGTCCGTCTTACCAAAATAAGTAATTGTCAGCGTAATTTAGCGTTATAACGTTAGTATATTGGTGATGGAGTGAAAATGTTAACTGGCCATCCACTGGGTTGGAAACCCGTTGCTCTCTGCAGTACTTATTGCTAACGTTAGCCAAATTAGCTAGTAAAAACCCGACGGGGGATATGTCCACAATAAAATAATTACCGAAACTTCATAAAAAAAATGCTGTAAGGTTAGTCAGACTGCCAACTCGAAATAACGCATTGCTTTGTCGGTCGTTATTCCTAACTAACTGTTATGTTGGACGCCTAAGGAATCAGCTAGCATTATTTGCAATATGCAAATCTGACATTGAATGCAGATCTATTAGTAATCATATGTTTTTGAAATTGCAGGCTTCCTTTGGAAGTACGAGCCCAGGTACACTTCAATGTTTTCTTATTAAAGTATTGTTTACATTTCGAAATGCAATTACTTCAATGAGCCCTGATTGGTAAAAGCTCATAAATGTAATTAAACTGGTCTTACAATAATTTCCTTGTAACATTTCAGGCCAATGGCTATTTATTTATTAGGTGCTTGTGTGTTTCTTTTCTACAGTTGGCTCTCTGTCTTCAGAAGACCATGACTTTGATCCGACTGCAGAGATGTTGGTCCATGACTACGATGATGAGCGGACGCTGGAGGAGGAGGAGATGCAGGAGGGAGGTCCTAGTGTCAGTGCTGAAGTAGCAGACCTGGAGAAGGTAGACGTGCTGTTTAGCCTCATATTTATTGTTCTTCTATTTTTTGTGATTCTGTAGTTAATCTACTAAAATAATTAAGTATGTAAAACATATATTTCTGTATTTGTCTGGTTCAGTCACCATCAACACATGTCCTATATCTATTTTCTTGTATGACCTATTAAAGCCTTAGATTAGCCTATATAGTCATTATTATAAGGAATGAATTCTGTAAAATACAGAATTTTTCCACCCATTTGAATGTTGAATGATGTTAACACATTTTAAATGTATATTTTATTTACTGTGTGATTTAAGTTGAGTGTCCTCTCAACCCATACAATAAAAATATGATTATAGTATTTAGATAACTTGTACCATTTTAGTTTTTGGGGTTGTCATACAATGTTTGTTTTGGTTGCAGGAGGGTAACATGCCACTAGAGGAGCTGTTGGCCATGTACAGATATGAGGCTTCCACTGCTGGAGGGTCCAGCTCAGACAGCTCCTCAGTAGAACTGGCAGACGATCTACCAGACATGACCCTAGATAAAGTAGGAACTGCCTCTTGCTTTGTCTGATAGGACTTCAATGTACCCGTGCTCTTTTGTAGTTTGTTTGATCAATATTTTTTCCTCTGAACATAGCAGAGCGAGGTAGTTTCTTAATAGTTTGGAGGTTCATTTTTTTACTTTGTAACATAGTTTGGAGGTTATTTTCTTACTTATAGCATAGTTTGGAGATTACTTTGATGACTGAACTTTTTTCAGTCCATGTTTCTTACAGATGTTTTTATAAGCAACACATTTTTCATCAATTGGTGAATCCTTGCTAACTTCTTTGCCCTTTTGTTGCCAGGAGGAAATAGCAAAAGACCTGCTGTCAGGTGATGACGAGGAGACCCAGTCGTCTGCTGATGACCTCACACCTTCCGTCACGTCTCATGAGACCAGTGACTTCTTTCCTCGAACCCTGCGTTGTAAGTCCCACCTCAACAATAATAATAATAAATATAATAACCCTGCGTTGTAAGTCCCACCTCAACAATAATAATAATAAATATAATAACCCTGTGTTGTAAGTCCCACCTCAACAATAATAATAATAACCCTGTGTTGTAAGTCCCACCTCAACAATAATAATAATAAATATAATAACCCTGCGTTGAAAGTCCCACCTCAACAATAATAATAATAAATATAATAACCCTGCGTTGTAAGTCCCACCTCAACAATAATAATAATAAATATAATAACCCTGCGTTGTAAGTCCCAACTCAACAATAATAATAATAACCCTGTGTTGTAAGTCCCACCTCAACAATAATAATAATAACCCTGTGTTGTAAGTCCCACCTCAACAATAATAATAATAAATATAATAACCCTGCGTTGTAAGTCCCACCTCAACAATAATAATAATAACCCTGTGTTGTAAGTCCCACCTCAACAATAATAATAATAATAATAAATATAATAACCCTGCGTTGTAAGTCCCACCTCAACACTGTTTTAGGAGTAATTATTATTATTATTATTATTATTAATAATAATAATAATAATAATAATAATAATAGTAATAATCATAATAATAATAATAATAATTCATTTTATTTATACAGCGCTTTTCTGACACCCAAAGTTGCTTCACAACATTTACATCGATAACATGACAAAAGGACATATAACAAAAGGCATATCTATAGAAGGATAGGACCGGATTCTAAACAGAATTCATTAGGGTAGGCTAGAGTGAAAAGATTTTAAGGTGGTTTTGAAAGATTGATAGAGATTTGGAATTGCAAATTAGAGGGAGAGAGTTCCATAATTTAGGTGCTAGAAAATGTATGCTCCCCAAAATGCTTAGGTTTTGCTGGGGGAATGACCAGTTGCCCATCTGAACAGGAACATAATGTCCGGGGTTGGATGGTAGAGTTGGAGAAGTTCAGTGAGGTAGGGAGGGGCCAAGTTATGTAAGGCTTTGTAGGTGAAGAGAAGGATTTTGTAGGTGATGTGCTGGCTGACAGGAAGCCAGTGAAGGCAAAACCTTAAAAAGGAAATGCCATCTAGACTGGCAGCTATATTTAAAAAACAATCTAGACTGTTATGGGTGCAAATGAACAGTTGTTAGAAAAAAGCAACACTAGTGAACTTTATTCCATAGATAGATGCTAATGTTATCTGGCTCTGCATTATATGCACACAAAGTAATTACTGGAAGAAAAAGTAAAATACAGATCAAATGTTTTCTATGGCATTGAAAGTTATCACTGCTAGGCTTTTCAGGCAGGTGAAGAGTTTCTTCTATGGAGGTTAGTTGTTGAGCGGGTTTTGGGAAACCTCATTTTAAGAAATGTTACTAACTTTGAAAAGGGAAACTAAGTTTATTAATGCTTTAAGGTCAGCCACTTGTTGAGTGAAATGTTGATTTGCTCTTTAACTGTGTGTTTAGATGAGCTACCTCAGCAGTTAGCCAACCAACACTCATCCGTTTCTTTACTTTGTCAAGTTAGAAAATGTATTGTAAATCTTTTTTCAATGCACTATGGAAGTGCTCCACTAATGATTTTCTTTCATCGGTTCCAGCCAATGCTATTTATGATGGAGATAAGGAATCTGAGGGCGAGGAGGATGGGGTGTGTCATGATGATTCCAGAAAGGTGCCTATTGTAATAGCCTTCCAATGTTGATGCTTCACAGATTAATATTGACAGAGGTCTTGTTTATCTTGATGCCATTGTTCTATTGAAATAATGTTGCTGACATAGAGAAAATAAGACTACCCTGCACTTAGTTAGTGCTGTAGCTTGAATGTGAATGATATTTGTTAAATATATTTTCTCAATATCTAAAAAGGAAATCCAGGTTGGGTCTGAGCATCAAGCAGAGATCCCTTCTCTTATTTGCAAATATGAAGAAGACGAAAAAGGTTTGTGTTTCCATGTGTAATTGATCTTATTTATCTAGTGGAGGGTTTCTGAGAACTTGTTTCTCTTGTGCAGTAACAACATTAGCGGTAACATAGTACCTGTACATGTTCACACACATGTGTAACTCCTAGTGTGTGTGTGTGTGTGTGTGTGTGTGTGTGTGTGTAAGCAAGCAAGCTTAAATCCTAGTGAGTAGTGTGTTTGTGTAAGTGTAACTCCTAGTATGTGTGTGTAAGTGTAACTCCTAGTGTGTGTGTGTGTGTGTGTGTGTGTAAGTGTAACTCCTAGTGTGTGTAAGTGTAACTCCTAGTGTGTGTGTGTGTGTGTGTGTAAGTGTAACTCCTAGTGTGTGTGTGTAAGTGTAACTCCTGGTGTGTGTGTGTGTGTAAGCGTAACTCCGTGTGTGTGTGTGTGTGTGTGTTTGTGTGTAAGCTTAACTCCTTGTGTGTAAGTGTAACTCCTAGTGGTCTAACTCCTAGTGTGTGTGTGTGTGTGTGTGTGTGTGTGTGTGTGTGTGTGTGTAGCCTTAACTCCTTGTGTGTGTGTAAGCTAGTGTGTGTGTGTAAACTTAACTCCTAGTGTGTGTGTGTAAGCTTAAATCCTAGGCCCGGTTTCCCGTACAGGGATTAAGCCTAGTTCTAGACTAAATCTTACTGTCAATGGAGATTCTCCATTGAAAATGTTTTTTAGTCTAGGACTTGGCTTAATCCCTGTTCGGGAAACCGTGTGTGTGTGTGTGTGTGTGTGTGTGTGTGTGTGTGTGCGAGCAAGCAAGCAAGCAAGCATGACTCCGTGTGTGTGTGTGTAAGCGTGTGTGTGGAAGCGTAACTCCTAGTACACACACACACACACACAGTAGTTTGACGTTTGTTATGATGAATATTCCAATGTGCTCTCCCCCAACGTGTGTTGACGTCATAGTTTATCTAAATAAACAAGGCTTAACTGAATGAACAAGGTTTATCGAAATAAACTTTCTGCAGTGTACGAGAACAACGACCAGTTGCTATGGCAACCGGACGCCCTGTCGGACCAGAAAGTGGAGGACTTCCTGCGTAGAAGTGCCACCCCAGTGGTGGATGGGAAGGCGGAGGCCCTGCCTGATGGTTGTCACGTTCAAGACAACGAACAGGTAGGCTTTCTCTTCTTTCTAGGGTTAGGCTTAGTTAGGGTTAGAGTTTGGGGTTAGGCTTAGTTGGGGTTAGTTAGGGTTAGTTAGGGTTAGAGTTTAGTTAGGGTTAGAGTTTAGGGTTAGGGTTAGAGTTTAGGGTTAGGGTTAGTTAGGGTTAGAGTTTATGGTTAGGCTTAGTTAGGGTTAGGGTTAGGCTTGGTTAGGGTTTAGGGTTAGGCTTAGTTAGGGTTAGAGTTTAGTGTTAGGCTTAGTTAGGGTTAGAGTTTAGGGTTAGACAAGGTTCCCACGGGTCCTTGAAAGTTTGTGAATTAGAGAGAAAACAAATTCAAGGACTTGAAAGTTTTTGAAAATAAACATTAATAGACATGGGTTAGGGTTAGTTAAGGTTAGGCTTAGGCTTGGTTAGGGTTAGTTAGGGTTAGGGTTAGGCTTGGTTAGGGTTAGGTTTTGGCTTGGTTAGGGTTAGGGTTAGTTAGGGTTAGGCTTAGGCTTGGTTAGGGTTAGTTAGGGTTAGGGTTTGGCTTGGTTAGGGTTTGGCTTGGTTAGGGTTAGGCTTAGTTAGGGTTAGGGTTAGTGCTTGAGTTTGTACATATACTGCGCAAAAATATAAATTTAAATTATTTGTACATTTTTTACTGCTTTTATTTACACAGCATAATTGAAGTGTTCACACATTGTGAACTTCTATAAAGCCTGCTAGTTGTCATTATAATAACAGTAATTAACCTTACAACCTCATACTGTGCCGTGTTGGGTTCTTGCCTGGAAAGTCCCTGAATGTGATGTTTGAAAAGGTGTGGGAAGTTGTTAGAGTAGACTCTCTTCTTACTTGCTGGCTTGATTCCTCCCTCTCTTCTTACACAGTTTGTCCGTTTATTTTTCCTATGCTTCTTTTTTCTTCTTCCCTCGTTTCTGCTCTTGCATTCTTTATGTTGTGTTTACTCTTTCTTTGTAACTTACACTAAGATGGCAAAATATGTAAAATGCAGTTTTTCTGTTTAAAGGCCCTGTATGAGCTGATGAAGTGCAACTACAACACCCAAGAGGCACTGGAGCGATTTCACAAGAGTGACAAGTATTCCAAAGGTAAGGGGATTGTGACTTCGGTTGGTAGATTGTGGCTGTGTGTCTTACGTAACCAATGGTAACCGTTTCCTCCGGTCATGCAGGTGAAATATCTCCGTGGTCTGAAGAGGAATGCAGGAACTTTGAGCACGCGCTGCTCCTTTATGAGAAGAACTTCCACCTCATACAGAAACACAAGGTGTTTTTCTCGCTCTGCAGTATCAGTCTACACTTTGTGGAAGCCCAAAGGTCATCCTATTAAGCGCCAGTGTCTCTCTTCAGGTCAAATCAAGGACGGTGTCAGAATGCGTTGCCTTCTACTACATGTGGAAGAAGTCTGAACGCTTCGAGGTCTTTGTCCAGCAGAACCGCTTTGGGAAGAAGAAGTACAGCAGTTACCCTGGTGTTACGTAAGTGCTGGGCTCTGATGTTACCCTGGCGTTACGTAAGTGCTGGGCTCTGATGTTACCCTGGCGTTACGTAAGTGCTGGGCTCTGATGTTACCCTGGCGTTACGTAAGTGCTGGGCTCTGATGTTACCCTGGCGTTACGTAAGTGCTGGGCTCTGATGTTACCCTGGCGTTACGTAAGTGCTGGGCTCTGATGTTACCCTGGCGTTACGTAAGTGCTGGGCTCTGATGTTACCCTGGCGTTACGTAAGTGCTGGGCTCTGATGTTACCCTGGCGTTACGTAAGTGCTGGGCTCTGATGTTACAATGGCGTTACGTAAGTGCTGGGCTCTGATGTTACCCTGGCGTTACGTAAGTGCTGGGCTCTGATGTTACCCTGGCGTTACGTAAGTGCTGGGCTCTGATGTTACCCTGGCGTTACGTAAGTGCTGGGCTCTGATGTTACCCTGGCGTTACGTAAGTGCTGGGCTCTGATGTTACCCTGGCGTTACGTAAGTGCTGGGCTCTGATGTTACCCTGGCGTTACGTAAGTGCTGGGCTCTGATGTTACCCTGGCGTTACGTAAGTGCTGGGCTCTGATGTTACCCTGGCGTTACGTAAGTGCTGGGCTCTGATGTTACCCTGGCGTTACGTAAGTGCTGGGCTCTGATGTTACCCTGGCGTTACGTAAGTGCTGGGCTCTGATGTTACCCTGGCGTTACGTAAGTGCTGGGCTCTGCTTGGGGTTGTCATGGTGACGATTAGGGTTCAGAAGGCCACACTTAACCTGGAAGTACACAGTTGCTTCTCTCTCTCTTTTTCAACATGTTTTACAGACGTCACTCAGGTCACAGTGTATTCTGATTCATGGTTCGCCAATCCTCTGTGTGTGTGTGTGTGTGTGTGTGTGTGTGTGTGTGTGTGTGTGTGTGTGTGTGTGTGTGTGTGTGCGCGTGTGCGTGTGCGTGGTGCAGGGACCTGATGGACCGGCTGGTGGACGAGGCTGAGGGGCTGGTGGACGGCTCTGCCTCGGTCTGCTCCGGCAGCAGTGGAGGGGGAGGAGGAGGAGGAGGTGGAGGAGGAAGGATGGAGCCCTCGGCTGAACAGCAGCAGCTCAACCTGCTCAACTCCATCACCGCAAGCGACCTCTCTGGTGAGTGTGAACTGATAAACATCAAAAACAACTAACCCTAACCCTAACCCCTCAGAGCCAAAGGAAAACAACTAACCCTAACCCTAACCCCTCAGAGCCAAAGGGAAACAACTAACCCTAACCCTAACCCCTCAGAGCCAAAGGGAAACAACTAACCCTAACCCTAACCCCTCAGAGCCAAAGAGAAACAACTAACCTAACCCTAACCCCTCAGAGCCAAAGGGAAACAACTAACCCTAACCCTAACCCCTCAGAGCCAAAGGGAAACAACTAACCCTAACCCTAACCCCTCAGAGCCAAAGGGAAACAACTAACCCTAACCCTAACCCCTCAGAGCCAAAGAGAAACTACTAACCCTAACCCTAACCCCTCAGAGCCAAAGCGAAACAACTAACCCTAACCCTAACCCCTCAGAGCCAAAGAGAAACAACTAACCCTAACCCTAACCCCTCAGAGCCAAAGAGAAACAACTAACCCTAACCCTAACCCCTCAGAGCCAAAGGGAAACAACTAACCCTAACCCTAACCCCTCAGAGCCAAAGGGAAACAACTAACCCTAACCCTAACCCCTCAGAGCAGATAGGAAGAGTTAGCCTTTTAGTCCTGACAAAATGTGGTGTTGGAGAAAAGTTAGTGTGAAGTTATTAGGCCTGTTATTTCTCGGCCAAAGAACAGTTAGGTTACGGTTGATAAAAAATTGTTATTTCACCTTTCATTTTCCAATCTAAAGCACGAACGCTAACCACATGTCCCGGTTGTGGGCCTCTTGCCTCCTAGCGTTGACCAGCAGTGTGGCGTCTGTGTGTAACCCCTCCGATGCTGCCAGCTGCCTGGACTCCTTCAGCTTCCCGTCCCTGGAGGGGCTCCACCACCGGGGCCACAATGACACCCTGGGCTACCCCCACCGAGGGGCCTCCTTACCGGGCCACGACCTGGGCCACTTCCCCCCCAATGGATCAGCCAACCCAGACTCCTGCCTCAACCTGCTGGAGTCCGGCTTCTACCACGCCGAGCTGGGCCAGCATGGAGGAGACGCCTGTGAGCACCCGCCTCCCTCCAAGAGGCTGAAGCTGAGCCTGAGCGAGGCCTTTGGCGAGGGGGCGTCAGTGGGGAGCCACCTGGGGGGGCTGGGCCTGGACTTCCAGGGGGCGACGGGGGCGCGGCCACACCGCCACATCACCAGCGCCAAGATGGCCGTGTCGGTGACGGACTTCTCCAGCCTGGGGGCGGCGGTGGTGGGGGAGGCGGGCGGGTACATGGGGGCACACGCACTGCACCAACACCAGCAGCACACAGCGCTGCAGACAGAGTGAAACTACAACCCAGACTGTGTACAGATTTGTCCATTGGAGATTCTAGTTCCTATGTCCCACATATATGTGTACATAAATATATATATATATATATATATATATATATATATATATATATATATATATATATATATAAAATACTTTTTTTTTTTTTTTACTATGACATCAGTGATGTCGTCTTTTACAGAACTAAAGGAACAGAAATATATTAATTTCTTGAGGTGAATTATAGCCATTTATTTTGTAGTCCTGAGCACTTGGAAGTTTGGGCCCCAAACCCCTACACTCCTGTTCCTTGTGTCTGCATGGTGAAGGATTAGACCTGGAAACAGGAAAGTAGCGAGGAGAAAGGTCCTTCATCTGTCCTACGTGCTACACACACGCCACCAACGACCACGTCTCTGGGCCTGTACCAGAGAGACAAGCTTCCTGCCTCGTCCTTCAATACTTGGTGTGTTGACAGGTACGCCCAATAACCTGGCCCCCGGATGTAGCATTTTTTTACGAGGGCTTCAGGTTTTTGTATATTTCAAACAGATGCACTGCTCGTCATTCGGTGCATCAAGAGACTTTTTGTATATTTGAGAGACTCAATATACTGTAAAGGAGCACTTCAGATTCTATAATGCTAAAGCAAAAGAGATGTGTGTAATGTTCTGTTACGTTCTGCTCGCCACTGGTTGATTTGTTTCAAAATACGTATATACAATAAGTAACACCATTTCGCCTCATTTAAATTTGGATTTAAAAATCCAATTTGTGCCTAGTCTCTGGATCAGTTAATATTCAGATTTAAATCTCAATCAAGTTGTCTCCTAAATGGTAATTCATTTTGTTACCATGCCAATCCATTTAGTTACCATGCCAACATAATTTGTAACAAATCCACAGTTCTGCAAAAGCCCTTCTGGTCCTTTGAGTTATTTAATATAGAATTGGCTAAATGTGGAATCAATGAATGTGTTCAATATGTGTGTTTTAGCTTCATGAAGTATTCCTCCAAGATTAAAAAAATAATTTATGAGTAAGGATACTTATGTATACTGACGAATACAAAGAATTTTAATATTTTGCAATTATTTTCAAGAAGTGGTTTGTGGTTTTACTTAAATTTGCTTCTTTGAGGTGATCGGTTGACTAGATTGGGTGGGTATTTATTAAAAACATTGGACTGCAAACTAGACATCAACATCAGCTTTGTCCCGTTTTTATCCGCGTACCTCTAAAAATGGTTTGCAAAGCATATATGGGCACATTACTCTGAAATGCACTAGACTAGTGTTGTTTGCTATTTATATTAAGTTGAACAATGTGCATGTATTTCTCAAATCCAGCTAGCTAACATGAGTTCTCCCTATGACTAACTAATTGGATTGGTTTAGTTAGTTTGCTGCTTGCTGTGAGTATAACTAGTACTTTGCCCTCTTGGTTTCTGTTTTGCTATATTCTGTTGGCCAGTGTTGTTAAATTCACTATGCATTTGAGCTGACCAAGTCTTAAAAAATAGGTTTGATAAAATTTGGAGAGCTGGAAAGTGATTTAAAAATATTTTGTACAAGGTGTGTTTATTTCTTTCAAAGGTGTGCCATGTTTTCAGTTAGTTAGAGGAATCTAGTGCTAACATGTTTGGGGACTAAGTTGGACCTGGTCAGTTAAGTCTACCCCTTGTCATGGCAAATCACTGTTGAAAGCACAAGATGGTGCAGTTCAGAAAAATGGAATCTCTTCCACAAATACATGTAGTTTATTTTTTTCCTTTGTAACTGTCCCTATCTTTAAGTGAGCTGCATTGCTTCCCACATGCAAGGCAATAATATGTAAATATGTACAGATGTATAACATAATCTTCTATGTGGCATTGTAACATTCAAGTGGTCTTTAAAGTTAGGCCTAAGCCACAGATCTGCCTTCTTCCCTGCCACAACCTCATGGATCTTTCTTTTGTTATATATGTTATACTTTTTTTGAATTTGAAGTTTAACATTCATGGAGAATGTGTAATTTATTATTTATTTATTCTATTTTTTGGGGGGGGAAAGCATTTGTGTAATGGGACTTGCATTGTATATTGCCCAAACTGCCCCGGAGTAGATATCCGTTTAAACAGGCAAAGGTTAGAAGTCTTTTGGAAAGCTAGCTAAGGAACTGTCAGGAGTGATGCAAATGCAGTATTAAAGGTGGAATAAGAGTGACTGGACGTCTCTTGGAGTGTTTGTGGAACGTGGCGGGGGAAGGGAGTGTCATAGAGAGTATGTTACCTTGGTAACAGAGGGTGGAATTGCCTCTTTGGAAAACCGAGTGTTCCAGCAAGTAAGTCAGTTATTCTACACTCCTTGAGTTGCTACAGCAGGGAGGTGACAATAATTGATGCCCAGTCAAGTTTGAAAACCTCTAGGAGAAAAAAAGTTTGGATGGAAATGGAATTGTGAGTTGCTTTATTCTTCTCAAAATAGGGTAACATTCTTTAATTCATTTTGTAATTATTTTTGTTTCCCTTACTTACTTGAATGCGTAATGGTAATTATTTTTGACAAAATTCTTAATTACAGTGCTTTGTTTGGTCATGTATGATGTGCATACTCTAAGGATTAAACACCATTTTACTTAGTTCAAAGCTTTAGAAACCTTTTGGTGCAGTAATGTTAAATTATATCCAATGCTGTATTTGAAACAATAGGTTGATAAACTAAATGTAAGTGACATTTTTTCCACCGCATTTGGTTCTATCCCACCGTCTAGAGGAACATGTCTAGATAATTTGATTGTCTTTTTTTGTGACATTTGACTAGCCAGTTGAGAATGACAAGTTTCCACTCGTGCTGCTGTGCAGGGTTAAGGTACCTCACAAGTTTCCACTCGTGCTGCTGTGCAGGGTTAAGGTACCTCACAAGTTTCCACTCGTGCTGCTGTGCAGGGTTAAGGTACCTCACAAGTTTCCACTCGTGCTGCTGTGCAGGGTTAAGGTAGTTCATTTGTCATTTCAGAAACAACCGTGTCAAGTGGACAATCAAGAAAGAAGTCATTGAGAGTTATTCAACAACAAAGTTTTATTGTTCATAAAACTGTACATAAATACACCATATTTTTTTCTTTCTGTTGATGACTTTTATATTTTATGTTTCAGTCCAATACCGGCTGTACAGATTCAAAAATAAATGGAAATGTTCTTATGAATTCAAACCGTCTCTGTCCTTGTCTTTGACTGTTGGCGATCTTTTTAGGGGTTTTGCTTGTGTAGGTAAAAGCAGCATCACTGACCTAGTGCACTATAGTGTAGTAGTTAGAGAAAAGCTCCTCCCCTTCTTTGATGTTTCTGAGGGATACAAGCACTGCACATCGTAGTGGTCTGAGAGAGGGCACAGAGATGGGTTAGGTGGGGAATGTTCCTGCAAATCAGGACAACTTTGGAACACTAATATGCTAAATGCAAAGGTATATCTTTTTACATGTAAAAGTCTTTGTTGAACACAATGGTCCCCCTTGGTGTGGGTTCTGGATTTAGACATGGGGTCTTGTGGCTCATTTCCACCAAACATTAGGTAACGTGTCGGGTGGAGTTGCTACGTATTGGAACGGGTTCTCTAAAATATAGGAGGGGTTCATAGCCACATAGCAATCGCAATGGAGGATGTCGAATGTTTTGCGGTTTCTTTCACGGGTATGTGGATGCTGGTTACAACAAAGAGTAAAGCTTTGTTTAATAGAAGGCTTTAGGCAGAAAGATGAAATAAACAAGTGAGTTTGGGAAATGCTACTTAACGCAGACGAGGAGAATGCCTCGTTGGCTAAACAAAGACGTGCACAAAGTGATGATTTCTGTTGACCAATGAACGTCTTTAGTGTTTCTAGCTCCACCTTGTGGGACCGGGTCTGTGTGCTAGGAACCTCAACAGAAGGGTAGTGAAAAGCAGGACGGAATGGGATGGTTATCTACCGTACCCTACACAACTTATGCCAGTGGAAACGCAAAAATAACCGCTCCGCTCCACTCCCGACCCGAGCCGTTACCTAGTGCTTGATGGAAATGAGAAATTTTTTGAGGTGCTTGGATTCACAGTGAAAAGTATTTTCTCTAAACTAGCAACATTACTGAAAATCACTGCATGCAATGGCTCTGAAGTGCACTTGCCAAGACTTATTAAAAATAACATTTAATATTCAGGAATATTAAAGGTGGGGTAGGCAGTTTTCTGGAAAAGGCAAAAAAAACGCCTGAATTTGAAAATACAGCCCTCCTCCTGCAGCTCTCCCTATCCTAAGCCCCTCCCAACAAAGGAGCATGTGCATATGTACGCCCTTCATACGCACTCAACACAAGGTTGCTCAGCTTGACCAGAGCCAGAGGCAAACACCAGCGAGCCAACGGCAAGTTCCGAATTCAAACTGATGCAATCTCGGAGTTCGCTCCATCTCTGAAAAGCTTCACAGATATTTACACGTGTTCTATTGCGTTTATGGTCACTCTATTTTAGACTGTCTTTTTGATAAGTCCGTCTTCCTCTTTTTGAGTTGCTTTGTAGTGTTGGCAGTTGTTGCCAATGCTGGAATAGCAACTTTTTTAGCAGGATTGTCCGGCATTGAATCACACTTTCACTGTCTGAAGAGACGTGAACGTGCGTCTGCATTTGTAGAACAACCAATAGGATGGTCCTCTCTCTGAAATGACCTGTGATTGGCCAAAGTCTACCGTCACGGGCTAGATTTTCTGAAGCCTTTAAACAGAGCCAAGAGGAGGGCAGGAGTAAAGGTTCTCTCAGACTAATTGAATTATAATATGCTGCACGGTTAATATAGAATTTTTGCCATATGACGCCAAAATAAAACTGCCTACCCCACCTTTGACATGGTATGCTTACTTGTCAAAATGCTATTAGCCTAGTGAAGAGATTGGGTGTTTTCATTAATTGGCATAATTTATATTAACTTAATGAGTTTAATCCGTTGTCCTACCTGGGCGGGTCGTGTCTGTAGTTGACATTAGGGAGGTACTGTCTGAGTTCCAGAGGAAACTCAACGGGAACGTCGTATTCCTGATAGCAGACGTTGGCGGCCCACTCTGACAGATGGAAGGAGACAAACAGTTTAATTAGTTAATAATGGATACGAGTGAAGGTCACTTACCATTGGAAAGGTGAACTACCACTAACTAGTTTCAGAACAAAAACAAATCTACAATTTGGACAGTTGACTACCATGGTGACTATTTACCTCATGTCCGAACATAAATAACCCGTTAAAATAGTAAACGACCACTAACTAAAATAGTGTCCAAACAGAAATTACCTGTTAAAATAGTAAACGACCACTAACTAAAATAGTGTCCAAACAGAAATTACCTGTTAAAATAGTAAACTACCACTAACTAAAATAGTGTCCAAACAGAAATATTAGTTAAAATAGTAAATTACTAATAACTACGTAACTTACTATCTCACAAACAGTGTCCAAACAGAAATTACCTGTTAAATAGTCAACTACCACTAACTAACTACCTTCAGTAACTAATAGTGTCCAAGCAGAAGGTCACCTAGTATTAACTACCATGAACTCACTCACTCAGAAAGCCACATCCCCTTGATACAGTCAGCTAACTAACTAACTAGTATCAGGCAGAGTGGCTCGTACCGTTGATACAGTCAGCTAACTAACTAACTAGTGTCAGGCAGAGGGGCTCGTACCGTTGATACAGTCAGCTATCTAACTAACTAGTGTCAGGCAGAGGGGCTCGTACCGTTGATACAGTCAGCTAACTAACTAACTAGTGTCAGGCAGAGGGGCTCGTACCGTTGATACAGTCAGCTAACTAACTAACTAGTGTCAGGCAGAGGGGCTCGTACCGTTGATACAGTCAGCTAACTAACTAACTAGTGTCAGGCAGAGGGGCTCGTACCGTTGATACAGTCAGCTAACTAACTAACTAGTGTCAGGCAGAGGGGCTCGTACCGTTGGAGCAGTTGTTCACATACTGACCCACTGCCAGTGGGTTCTCTGGATTGACGGTCAGCCAGGTGATGTCACTCAACTTGAAAGGGCCCACCCGGTCTCTTCCACTGCACGATCTGGGGAGCAGCCACACATTTAAATGGGCATTAGACATTTGGAGTCTCTTCCACTGAACTTTTAATGTACATTCAAATTGAAATCGCAAGTCAGAAATAACATTAGAACCGCTGGACAACAATAATACAATTTCAAAGTCAGGTTTCTGATTAAATTGAAAGGGTGTTTTTCAAATATCTAGTTGTGAAAGTGATTCTTTGGTCTTACCTATACACCATTTTGGAAATGCCTTTGTCATTGCCATCAATCAAAATACTGTCAATGCAGCGAAACACAAAGGTGTTTTGGATGGACTGCAGCAGAATGGGTTCATATGCCTGGTACACTGTACCTAAAGAAAAAACAAGCTAAGCCATCTCCACACTAACTTCACTGGTTGTAAAATAGAATGAAATGCAACACATAAAGAATAATATTAACATTCTGTTTACAATGTTGTCTGTGAATATTTCACTTTACCTGAGAGTATTTTGTTTCTAATAAAATGTTAATATGAAGGATTTGACATGAGCCATACCAGGGTACATGGCCACTGTAGTTCCTTTTGGCACAAACCCACTAGTGACAAAGACTCCTGTTCCTCCAGAGGGCAATGTGCTGGGTCTCCTCCCTATACTGAACCCCAACGTCTGCAGCATGGCATTGTGTCCACTGCCTGGCTCTCCTGGCAGACCAAACACACCAGCTACACTGGACTCTACTGTACCTACAGGGTTTTATACAGCAGAGCACATATCCTATAAGCACACCATCTATAGCTACAATTATTTTGGCTTAGAAAATAGTGAACAGCTCAGGATATGGATAGAGAGAGTGTGTGTGAGAAAGAGTGAGATAGAGGTTGAGATGGAGAGAGGGAGAGGGAAATAGAGAGAGATAGACAAAGATGAAAGAGAGAGAGAACTAGGGAGATAAGGAATGAGAGAGACTACAGTGGTATTGTCCTTTTAAAGTTTTCTGTGAAGAATTCTCTGGGATACATGCATTTGAAGTGCTTATGTTTATTTCATGTCTAAAAGAAGATAACTAACCATGACAGCTCTTCTGTGAGGTGTTTTGTGTCTCTGTGAGGTACTGTTTTTGAACTGCAAGGGGCAGAAGGCTCAAAGCATCTTCGTGTTGTTTTAAGTCCTTCCTCAGCAGTGCCCTGAAGAGTTGCCGCAGAGTCTTCGTCACCTGCTCATCTGGGACCAGCTTGTCTTCGGAGCTCGCAAACACCTGGCGGATAGTTCTGTTTCAAAATGCACAGTATACATGTTATAATATATTATGCCATACTTCATGATGACCTAGAATAATTGTTTCCATTAGAAAAACAGTGTAACAGGTTAGTGCAACAATTAAGTAATTGTTCCGATATTTTGAACCAACTGTTAATATCTGTAGGCCTATTACAAGATTTTACTTCCCAGATCTTAACTATAAATGTTCATAAATATTGATAATTGATAAATACTGTTAATATCTGTAGGCCTATTACAAGATTTTACTTCCCAGATCAGAGAACTATAAATGTTCATAAATATTGATAATAAATCGTAGTAGGTATATTGGTTAAATAAACAATCTAATAAAGCGTGCCATTATTCAACTGCTACAACTTCAAATTTTGCTGAATTTAAGTCGCACACAACGTTCATGTTCAGGAACCTTAAATACCAAGGTACCTCTCATTTTTGCGAAGGTTCAATGCAATCCAAGGAACAAATCTGTGTCGATAGCTTTTCCATTTGTACTGAAATGTTTTTAATGCAAATCTCAACATAATCTTCTGTTCATGGAGGCTGACATTTTCCTCGGTCTAACTATTACTCTGACGGGGCGTTCACGCCATCTTCCGACAGGTGGTGACGTCGACTACGCCATGATCTGTAACCAGCGAAGTAACGGCATTGATTGCGCTTTTGTCTAGACAATGTATATACTAGGATAGAACAACAAATCTGAACAGAAAGTAAATCAGACAACATAAATTAAGTGTAGCCTACTCTTCCGTTAGGTTTGACATAACATGAAGTTGCATTAAACCCAGGCCAGCATTCAATGACAGTTCTATTTTTCATGAAAATTATGCAAGAGAAAATGATAGGGGCAAGGTTCGCTACACTTGTGCCTCGCCATATTGCTGTCAGAAGTGCACGTACGTGGAAACCAAGCAAAAATATTCATGAAGTCTGGTTAGTGGTTCCCACGTTTTATTGGATGCGATGGGAGAGAGGCGGGTCAAATACCTCATGCCCAATGAAATGAATAGAATCATCAGCAGTCAGTTATACAATTTGTAACCGCCTTCCTTTAGGACCACTGCGGGATATGGAAGCACCGAAAGATTGTCACTTATCGGAAACACACCGTTTCTTTCTTTTCCCAGACATAAGACACATGTGCCGCTGTTTCACGTAAGGGAGTTGCGAATACATTTGCATGCGAACCTGCTCCCTCATTTTATTTGAGTGACGTAACCGTAGCTCGCTTGCGGTTGACAGATACACGCGAGCAGCTTGTTCCTCACCGCATAGTGCAGAATGGCTTTAGTGGGCAGCAGAGGGTGTTCCAAAATCAGGGGTTCCCAAATCCGGGAGCTCCTCGACTCCAAACACAACATACTCTTCGATTGCGACGGTGTTATATGGAATGGTGAAACAGTGGTGACAGGTGCCCCTGAGGTAGTGACGCTACTAAAACAGCAAGGCAAAAAGGTATTTTTTGTGACCAATAATTGTACAAGGCCAAGGGCTAACTATGTGACGAAGTTTGCTCGGTTGGGTTTTACCGATGTCGGAGAGGAAGAGATATTCAGCTCAGCCTACTGCTCTGCGGCATTCCTGCGCGATGTGGCCAAGGTGCAGGGTAAAGTATATGTCATAGGATGCCAGGGGGTGGTGAAGGAACTCATGGACGCTGGTGTACCCATAGTGGACGAAGAAGCTGAAGGCGCACAAACGGGGACCATTTATGACTACCCTCTAGACCCAGACGTTAGAGCTGTGCTGGTGGGGTATGACGAGAAATTCAACTTTATCAAACTGGCAAAAGCTTGCTGCTACTTACAAAACCCCGAGTGCCTGTTTCTCGCCACAGACCCTGACCCTTGGCACCCGCTACGAGGAGGCCGGATAACACCAGGTGAGTAGGTGAGGCAGGATAGTTCGGGCGAAATAAACGTGGTTTCAGTGTCACTGCAAGGCGTAATCGTAGGTTTTCGCCAAACTTTATGTGTATTACATCTGATTCAATCAAACCACATGCCAATATCAAGCAATTCACTGCGGTTCTGTAACACAACTCAGACCTGCTTGGTTAAAAAGGTGTCTATTTGTTTATCAGCAAACCCACAAAGATAACATTACATGCCTGCTTAAATAATTTCTGAATTAATTTGACATCATTATAAATGTTAAAGAGACAGCTATTTTTTTATTTATAGAGGTCAGTGTGTTGAGCTCCATAGCACACCTGGGTGTTGAAACAAGTCTGTGGCAGAGAGAAACGCCACATCCGCTGCACCCAGGTGATACTGGCTAGCTCTAGCATTAACAGTATAGTAATGTACTAGCTGGCTGGGTCTAGCATATACAGTATAGTAATGTGCTAGGTAGCTGGGTCTAGCTTTAACAGTATAGTAATGTACTAGCTGGCTGGGTCTAGCATAAACAGTATAGTAATGCACCAGCTAGCTGGGTCTAGCATTAACGGTATAGTGATGTACTGGGTAGCTGGGTCTAGCATTAACAGTATAGTAATGCACTAGCTAGCTGGGTCCAGCATTAACAGTAAAGTAATGCACTAGCTAGCTGGGTCTAGCATAAACAGTATAGTAATGCACTAGCTAGCTGGGTCTAGCATAAACAGTATAGTAGTGCACTAGGTAGCTGGGTCTAGCATAAACAGTATAGTAATGCACTAGCTGGCTGGGTCTAGCATTAACAGTATAGTGATGTGCTGGGTCTAGCATTAACAGTATAGTAATGCACTAGCTAGCTGGGTCTAGCATTAACAGTAAAGTAATGCACTAGCTAGCTGGGTCTAGCATAAACAGTATAGTAATGCACTAGCTAGCTGGGTCTAGCATAAACAGTATAGTAGTGCACTAGGTAGCTGGGTCTAGCATAAACAGTATAGTAATGCACTAGCTGGCTGGGTCTAGCATTAACAGTATAGTACTGTACTAGGTAGCTGGGTCTTGCATTAACAGTATAGTAATGCACTAGCTGGCTGGGTCTAGCATTAACAGTATAGTAATGTTCTAGCTAGCTGGGTCTAGCATTAACAGTATAGTAATGCACTAGCTAGCTGGGTCTAGCATTAACGGCATAGTAATGCACTAGCTAGCTGGGTCTAGCATTAACAGTATAGTAATGCACTAGCTAGCTGGGTCTAGCATTAACAGTAAAGTAATGCACTAGCTGGCTGGGTCTAGCATTAAAAGTATAGTAATGCACTAGGCTACATGACTACAGACGCTTTGGTGTGCTCACTGTTTACCGTAAAGCTGACCAGCTTTAGAAAAGGGCCTGAGTGCTGTGTGGAATGCAGGCCATTCAGTTTTACAGTTAGAAGTGATGACTTTGTGGCTGTGAGTTATTGTAAAAAAGAAGAAAGAAATGTCGTCCAAGTGGAGGTACAGTGCCTTGCAAAAGTATTCACCCCCCTTGGCATTTTTCATGTTTTGTTGCCTCACAACCTGGAATTAGAACGGATTGTTTGAAGGTTTGCATCATTTTATCCACAGAACATGCCTACAACTTTGAAGATGTGATTTTTTTTTTATTGTGAAGCAAACAACAAATAGGACAAAATAACAGAAAACTTCAGCGTGCATAACTATTCACTCCCCTAAAGTCAGTACTTTGTAGAGCCACCTTTTACGGCAATTACAGCTGCAAGTCGCTTTGGATAAGTCTCTATGAGCTTGCCACATCTTGCCACTGGGATTTTTGCCCATTCCTCAAGGCAAAACTGCTCCAGCTCTTTCATGTTGGATGGTTTCCGCTTGTGAACAGCAATCTTCAAGACGGACCACAGATTCTCAATTGGATTGAGATCTGGGCTTTGACTAGGCCATTCCAACACATTTAAATGTTTCCCCTTAAACCACTCGAGTGTCACTTTAGCAGTATGCTTCGGGTCATTGTCCTGCTGGAAGGTGAACCTCCGTCCCAGTCTCAAATCACAGGCAGACTGAAACAGGTTTTGCTCAAGAATATCCCTGTATTTAGCACCATCCACCTTTCCCTCGACTCGAATCAGTTTCCCAGTCCCTGCTGCTGAAAAACATCCCCACTGCATGATGCTGCCACCACCATGTTTCACTGTGGGGATGGTGTTCTTGGGGTGATGGGATGTGCTGGGTTTGCGCCAAACATAGCGTTTTCCTTGGTGGCCGAAAAGTTCAATTTTAGTCTCATCTGACCAGACCACCTTCCTCCATACATTTGGGGAGTCGCCCACATGCCTTTTGGCAAACTCAAAACGTGCCTTCTTATTTTTAACACTAAGTAATGGCTTTTTTCTGGCCACTCTTCCATAAAGCCCAGCTCTATGGAGTGTACGGCCTATTGTGGTCCCATGCGCAGATACACCAGTCTCTGCTGTGGAACTCTGCAGCTCCTTTAGGGTTACCTTTGGTCTCTGTGCTGCCTCTCTGATTAATGACCTCCTTGCCCGGTCTGTGAGTTTTGGTGTGCGGCCCTCTCTTGGCAGGTTTGTTGTGGTACCATGTTCTTTCCATTTGAAGATGATGGATTTGATGGTGCTCCGGGGGATCATCAAAGATTTGGATATTTTTTTATAACCCAACCCTGACTAGTACTTCTCAACAACTTTGTCCCTGACCTGTTTGGAGAGCTCCTTGGTCTTCATGGTGTGATGCCTCTTGCTTAGTGGTGTTGCAGCCTCTGGGACCTTTCAGAAAAGGTGTGTTTATACTGACAGATCATGTGACACTTAGATTACACACAGGTGGACTTAATTTCACTAATTATGTTACTTCTGAAGGTAATTGGTTGCACCAGAACTTTTGAGGGGCTTCATAGCAAAGGGGGTGAATACATATGCACATGCCAATTTCCAGATTTTTATTTTTCAAAATTATTTTTTATATATATTTTGTTCTCATTTCACTTCACCAACTTAGACTATTTTGTGCAGATCCATCACATGAAATTCAGATTAAAAAAACATTTAAATTACAGGTTGTAATGTAACAAAATAAGTAACAAGCCAAGGGTGGTGAATACTTTTGCAAGGCACTGTATTTGTGGTTTCTACAACATTTGGTGCTAGTCAGATTAGAAACAGACATAACATGTATGTGTATTGATGTACACACATACTCATCTGTAGGTATTGTGGCTTTTGAGGACTCTTTGCAGAACAGCCATTGGCTAAAGAATATCCCAGGAAACAAGCAACCATCACAGGCAAATGCATAACCAGACACACCAGACCTAAGGCACACATGCTCTACTTAAAGTATTACTTAAGGTAGATAAGCAAGTGAAGGCTGAGACTATTGCTCAGCTTTACAGGGAGTGTGCATCATCTCCTCCACTTTGGACCATTCATGTTTGAATATGACCTACTGTTTGTGTCTGTATGTCACCTGTGTATGTATGTCACATGTGTCTCTGTGTTTGCATGGTGCTAATACATTTGCCCACTCCTCCTCACCCCCACCCCCCACCCTCTCCCCAAACAGGATCAGGGAGCCTGACCGCAGCAGTGGAGACCGCCAGTAGCAGGGTTGCCACGGTGATCGGCAAGCCCAGCCGCTTCATGTTCGAGTGTATTGCCAGCCAGTTTGAGGGCCTGGACCCGGCACGCTCTCTGATGGTGGGCGACCGCCTGGAGACGGACATCCTGTTTGGGGCAAAGTGTGGCATGGACACCATGCTGACGCTGACTGGAGTGTCCACCATGGAGGAGGCGCGGGGCTACATGGAACACCCTGACAGCTGGGACATGGTACCCCACTATGTGGTGGAGAGCATCGCCGACTTCATGGATGCCTACGAGAAGAAAGAGGAGGAGGAGGAGAAAGAGGAGGAGGGCTGAAGGAGAGGAAGGAGCGAGAGGGACGACTAACTAAAGCTGTGCCTGTGATTATTCAGAGAGAAACAGAGGCGATGGATGACATGCTGTCAATCATAAAGGTCTTGTAAAATTCTTGTAAAGTGTTATTGCACTTGCCCTAAGCATGCACAGCATTTGAGTGCCAATGAAATATGTAATCGCTCCAGTTATGAGGCATAATGTGGTAATGTCTGTATGCATGCTTATGTGGTCGCAATGATGCATCATAAGCATTTCACAAAGCTACATGAATAGCACCGTAGGATTTTCTGACAAGGTGCTCGTACATTAGACATTAATACGTGCTCTCTCAATCACTATTGTCCCCTCTAGTAAGCTTGTCTGGGTTAGACAATAATAGACAGCATTATTTAGATCCACACTGGGTGTAAGCTTGTTGGCAGGGACTTTCAGAAAACATTCATATGATTGAACCCTAAACTCAGAGAAATATAGTGTTTTGAACACACCAGTCAAAACCGTAGTGTCAAACCGTAGAGGGGATGTGTAGACCGATGCTGTATCCATTCAGGATCCTTTTCAGATTCCAGAGGGGACTTCAGGACCAATGAACAACTAAATAAGACCCAACACAGAGCCTTTTGCACTGAGCTGACTCAAATGCTTCTATTCATGGTGGCGAAGTGAGACAACTTCAGAGCTAATTCATGCTCATTCTACGGTCAAAGCAGACATATCCACCCATTATGCAACACCTTTTGTAACCTTCCTGAGACGTTCCCTGTGATTTTAATAGGCAGAACAGTGTGACATTCGAGAGATATTGGCCCATTTTGAGATTTGTCATCCCATCTGAAGTAACGGGTTACATTTGCTAGAACTGTTTTTTGAATATATGCAAACATTAAATGTACACTAGTATTACAGACTATTTTTAAATATGGTGATTGCTCCTTATCTCTTTGAAGAAATATCTCTTAAGTTTAGTTACATCTTCCTCTATTTACAGTGCCAAATTTATTGTAACAAGACCATCAAGGCTATTGATACCTCTCAATGGACAGAACATCTTAGTCATGAGTTCCCAATTGGCAAGTCAAGTACAACAAACTGCCTTCGATTGGCCTAGAAACAATACTACTGATTGCTTTGACACAATACAGTGCATCCGGAAGGTATTCATACCCCTTCACTTTTTCCACATTTTATGTTACAGCTTAATTCCAAAATGGATTAAATAAAAAAAAATTCTCAACATTCTACACACAATACCGCATAATGACAAAGTGAAAAAAGTTTTTTTTAATTTTTTGCAAATGTATTAAAAATAAAAAAATTAAATATCACATGTACATAAGTCTTCACACCCTTTACTCAATACTTTGTTGAAGCACCTTTGGCAGCAATTACAGCCTCAAGTCTTCTTGAGTATGATGCTACAAGCTTGGCACACCTATTTTGGGGCAGTTTCTCCCATTCTTCTTTGCAGATCGTCTCAAGCTCCATCAGGTTGGATGGGGAGCATCGGTGCACAGCCATTTTCAGATCTCTCCAAAGATGTTTAATAGGGTTCAAGTCTGGGCTCTGGCTGGGCCACTCAAGGACATTCACATACTTGTCCCGAAGCCACTCCTTATCTTGGCTGTGTGCTTAGGGTCGTTGTCCTGTTGGAAGGTGAACCTTCGCCCCAGACTGAGGTCCAGAGTTCTCTGGAGCAGGTTTTCATCAAGGATCTCTCTGTACATTGCTGCAATCATCTTTCCCTTGATCCTGACTAGTCTCCCAGTTCCTGCCGCTGAAAAACACCCCCACAGCATGATCCTGCCACCACTATGCTTCACTGTAGGGATGGTATTGGCCAGGTGATGAGCAGTGCCTGGTTTCCTCCAGACATGACGCTTGGCATTCAGGCCAAAGAGTTCAATCTTGGTTTCATCAGACCAGAGAATTTTGTTTCTCATGGTCTGAGAGTCCTTTAGGTGCCTTTTGGCAAACTCCATGCGGGCTGTCATGTGCCTTTTACTGAGGAGTGGCTTCCGTCTGGCCACTCTACCATAAAGGCCTGATTGGTGGAGTGCTGCAGAGATGCTTGTCCTTCTGGAAGGTTCTCCCATCTCCACAGAGGAACACTGGAGCTCTGTCAGAGTGACCATCGGGTTCTTGGTCACCTCCCTGACGAAGGCCCTTCTCCCCCGATTGCTTAAGTTTGGCCGGGAGGCCAGCTCTAGGAAGAGTCCTGGTGGTTCCAAACTTCTTCCATTGCGAATGATGGAGACCACTGTGCTCGTTGGAACCTTCAATGCTGCAGAAATTTTTTTGTGCCCTTCCCCAGATCTGTGCCTCGATACAGTCCTGTCTCGGAGGTCTACAGACAATTCCTTGGACTTCATAACTTGGTTTGTGCTCTGACATGCACTGTCAACTGTGGGACCTTATATAAACAGGTGTGTGCCTTTCCAAATCATGTCCAATCAATTGAATTTACCACAGGTGGACTCCAATCAAGTTGTAGAAACATCTCAAGGATGATCAGTGGAAACGGGATGCACCTGAGCTAAATTTTGAGTGTCACAGCAAAGGGTGTGAATACTTATGTACATGTGATATTTAATTTTTTTATTTTTAAAACATTTGCAAAAAATTCAAAAACACTTTTTTTCCCCTTTGTTATTATGCGGTATTGTATGTAGAATGGTGAGAACATTTTTTAATTTAATCAATTTTGGAATTAGGCTGTAACATAATAAAATGTGGAAAAAGTGAAGGGGTATGAATACTTTCCGGATGCACTGTATATCACAATTTATGATGAAAGCTAAATGTAATTAAGCATACTGTTTTTAAACAGCTTCACTGTTGATTAAACAATGGTGTGATGAAGATGCATGAATGCAATGTGAAAGGTGAGGAAAGCACATGCTTGTGTATTTTCCTTTAAAGATTGTTAACCTGAATAAGAACATATTGGAGATTCTTGTGTATTTTCCTTTAAAGATTGTTGTTAACCTAAATAATACGAACATAGTGTGTTGCTTTGAGTGAGGTTGATAATTACAGTAGGAAAAAACAATTGGTAAGATTTAAGAGTCTTATTTTTACTTAGCTACAGATTGTACTAAAATGCTAGTTTGTACTTACATTTTAGTTGAGACTGGGGTTCACACTGCAAAATAGGTACCTTAGTGTGTGTGAACTTAGTAAATTATCAAGCATATATTGAAGAAAGTTTGATTGTACATTATTGTATGTTGTGCAAATTAGCATTTCCTTTTCAAATTAAACTTTTTCTTTGTATCAGTTTTAAAGCATTTCTATTTGTACTATTAGTATTCCATTCATATTGCTTTGATATCAGGGCTAGATTTAGTAGCGGATCTTACTGGGCAGTTTAACAGATCAAGAGGAAACGCCTAACTACTACCGTCCTACTCTGTTAAATACCTAAAGATAAATATTCTATATATCAAGAGTATACAGAACAGAGAGAGATGTCGAGTAGTTTAACAGAACAAAGAGATATGTAGATTAACACAGATCCGATAGAAATGAAATGTAATGTAGTTTAACACAACAGAAAGATCTGAGAACTTTTGAATATTTTATATTTATCTTCACTAACCAGCATCATATTTACACTTTAATAAACACATCGCAAATGTTGTATAACACCTTTTACATATACAAATACAACATTTCAGTGCCATTTTTGAACTACATATAACATGGTGCACTAATGTGTCCTGGCCCTCCATCTCTCTCGAGGCCAGCCAGTACATGAGAAAATCCTGTGGCAGGTTGTTGTCTGTGTAGACGTGTTGGTTACTCTGGTCCTCCCCGCTAGAAAGAGACCAGCAAAAGCTTATATTATTCATGGGACCATTACAGAACGGAACACTTTCATGGCAAACTAGGATGTGATTGATACTCATACCTTACAGCATATATGTGGATTTATATGGATATATCGCATATATTACTATTCGCATGGGCAAACATGTTGCAACAGCACTTTTTATGATTGGTCTGTGGCAACAGCAGCTTTTATGATTTGACTATGTCGGGAGTATAGTGTCAAAAGATGAGACTAGTATGATGGCATTGAGTACATTCAGGCCCGGTTTCCCATACAGGGATTAAGCCTAGTTCTAGACTACATCTCACTGTCACTGGGCCTTAGAGTTGCAGGAATTAATTTCTATTATGGCCCTGTTTAATGAGGCCTGTTCCCTTTAAAGTAGTTAAAACTTGTGTGTGTGTTTATAAAGGTACAGTCCCACAGTTAGTCATAATATACCTGGATCCACTCCATCTCTTCCGGGGAAACTATCCTCCGTCGGTACCTCGGGGGTAGGGCTCCGACAGAGGCAGCCGTGTCTGGGGCCGCTGGAAGCCAGCTCAGGGGTGTCGCCGCAGGGGCAGAGGACGGAAGTAAACTGTGTGTACCACTTGATTGCTGACCGGCTGTCACGCCAATCTTTAGCACTTCTTGTGCTGCAAGGGCAGGAAACCATTATTGATACGGTGCTACACAGCTGCAGTAGAGAATAATGTCAATAATATGCTGATAAACACCAAAGCCGTTATCCTAGACGCGAAATTAAACACTCAACACAACACAACTTATGACACGATTGAAAGGCACCAGGATATTTAAAACATTTATATATTTGAATCAGAAACGCTTAAATATAAATCATATCTCATAGTAAGATTTGATATGACTCACCGTCAGGTGTTGGAATACCATGTCGACTTGGAAACTTTATGAGAGGGGCATGAGGACGCACAGCCTGTAAAATCGATCAGTCACTTAACATTAAATTAATGTGGCCAACTCAAGGGCGAAGATCTAAAGTTCAAAACATCCCTTAAAATTTGGAGGCAGACGAATATAGCTTTCACGCAGACAATGCCGTTTCAGAAAATATACTTGACAGTGCTATTTCAGAAAACAATCTGTTTACCTGTTGGTCTGGACCATAATTTATGCGGAGAAAGAATAATAAACGCAAAGAACACGTTTGTTTACCTGTACGATCGCTCTACCAGCTGCTGCCATCTTTATTCGAAAATGACCTTTGCAGTGCTCTTCCGGTTTCAAAGCACACCAGATGGCAGTATTTGATCATGTATGAAACGTCACCAAAAGTTCACACTTGAAAAATTATTTTTCATCGCTGTTCAAAAGCACTTATCTTTAAATTCGATACATACTTCTTATATTGCCCTACAACTGTGAATGTAAGCACAAAAATATTCCCTAAATCTAACGTCAATACATTTGTAATTATGAGTTATTAAAGACAACAGTAAATGATCCTTTCTGTAAGTTCTATATGTTTGCACATTCATTAAATTAATTATATAAATATTAAAATCTCTTGATTATTCACAATGACAGTAGATCTAAAACCAAGTGGATCGAGGGTGCGTTAAAATAGCGCTTTGTAAAACTCTTGCTGTAAAATCTTGGTCATTATACATCTCACGTGCATTTGAACACACTAATTGCCAGAATCATAATGTATAAATGAATGTTTGCCATAATATGAAGGTATGATGCAACTCCAGATTGGACTAAGATATTTAATTAGAATGCATTTTATGATAATGTAATGATATATATGACATATATTCTATACATTACACAAGTCGCTGACTAGGCGTGGTTTATTAAGGTAAGAGCCAAGTTAAATTATGAACAGTGATGACCCCGTCTATAAAATCCATTTCATAGTAAAGTAACAAACTCAGGGTGAACACAAGATATTTAAAACATAAAAAAAATTTATTCAATTCAGTACATTATTGAATATAAAATACTATATCCACAGTTAATATTAAATAAATGAATAAAACAAAACTAAAATACCCATAAGTTAAACTGACAAGCATAAAAATTGGCAATACTATTCTCCATCATTTGTTCATAAAAAACGCTTTGACGTTGTGATTCCGATGTTCGTCCAGTTTTGTAACTGTAATTAAAAGCAGTCATACTGTGAGCTGACCATCGTTTTCCAACATTTACGTTTCTGCAAAAACAAAAAAAACAAAATCACAATGCTACCATTATGCATTATACCAACGTAGGTGCTATCAAGTTATCAAGATAATTGAACTCATGTAACATTAAAAAATAAAAAAACACGGAAGTTCAACTCATCATGTTAAAAATAAAAAGAGATTATCCATCTCACGTAACTTTAAAATGGCATGTACTATGTACAGCTGGGATGTTCAGAGTCAAAGGAATCATTAGCAGCCCTTTCTGAACACATTGTGTAGTTACAGTATGTTGTGGTGTGTTTACAGAAAACTGTTTTTCACATGGGTATGGCGGTAGTGCTTCGATGAGAATGTCTAATATGACTTATAACTTGTAGTAACTGTTACAATTTCCACAGGAAGTCATGATGACATTTTACATAAAACCATAAAGGGATTTTAAACATTGATAAAGGTCTTTACACTCCTGGGACGTAACGAAAAAAACGACACAACCCCAGTGTGTAAGACATTAGGCTGGTAAGAACTAGTTCTGGGTACCTGTTCTTTTCCTGGATGATTGCTTTAGAATGTTGTAAGAAACTGGAGGCTGGTCCTGACCATAGAGCTGTGGAGCATAGTGGAGGAGAAATTGGGACAGGGAGAAATGGAGCGTGAAGAAAGGAGATTGAAAAAGAGAGCAATACAAAGAAAAATAAGATTTGAGAATTATATTGTCTAAACATTTTTTTTCTTGTAAGCCCTTTATATTTTTTACAAAATCCCCCCAAAGTGCTTAGCAATAGCAGAGCAGCCCATCAAACAAAAACATTCTGAACAGTGTGTAGATTTTTTTTACAGATTTTAGAGATTCCTGCAGTAATGTCTCAGGATAGTGATGATAGTAATGTGTCAACAGGACCAGAGAACTGTGATAGTAATGTGTCAACAGGACCAGAGAACTGTGATAGTAATGTGTCAACAGGACCAGAGAACTGTGATAGTAATGTGTCAACAGGACCAGAGAACTGTGATAGTAATGTGTCAACAGGACCAGAGAACTGTGATAGTAATGTGTCAACAGGACCAGAGAACTGTGATAGTAATGTGTCAATAGGACCTGTAGGTGAATCAACCACCGAAACTTCCCTCCTCTCTGGTTAAGATCAAAGAAACAGGCCCAAATGGCCCCAGTGAACACTCCAGGGGGCGGCCAGCCTGCTCCTCTCACACAATTCCTTAGATTTACACAGAGCAGCACACTGCGTCCACTCCAAGGATTAGTAAATTGGGATTAAGAAACTGTTGCCTAAGGAACAATCAATTAAATTATTGGACATTGTCAATGAGAAGAAATTGTAACATTAATCGTTGGTATTTTGTAATAATTACATATTTTGTATTGTCTTTCTAAGTGAACTAACATAGTCAGCTTAGTCATGTTTGGTATCAAAATGTCCACCATGATATTTTGTAAACTTTGCAAACGTTATATAGAACATATTCCTAGTAAATAAGCTTACATTGAAACCAAACGACATGGTAAGGTAAACTGATATTTCACTGATAGGTGAGATAATCAACACCTCTGGTCACTGGCCTGTGACCAATCAGGTGACCCCAGCCACTTTTTGGACACCCCTTCTCAAACTAGCTTAAATAGAGTTCCCCAGCCAGAAATTATTGCTTTTAAGATCCGCACGTAACCAGGGAAGGCCGCCCTGCGTTACACGGGTTGATATAATTGCTCCCCACCCTATTCCTTGACCACGCGTCTGCAAGCAACTCTTTGAACAAAGGATTTAAGGCCTTGGACCTCACTACAGGCCCGAAAACTCCTTGCAACACTTTCTAACTAAACTACTTCAGAGCAAAGGAACCTTAATTCAAACCACGTTCGGGACTTCACAACTTCCATTGTTTTCCGAAGTGATTCAGAGCTTTTAACCAAATCTACTGAGTCAGAGGACCCGCTGGATCACCCAAACTGAACCAGCGCACCTTTGTCCTCCTTCCCAGAAGAGGACAATTAACACGTCAAAGAAGACCCAAAACCCACGTTGCTTTTCCATGTTTATTCAAACAAGGAACTAACTTTCAGAACTTTACCACTAAAACCACAGACCGCTTCTCAATCCAGCCGCAACTGGCGGGCCGAGAATCAAAATTCACTCCTTTGCTACGCAATGCCACCTATTGTCTCAAAGTAACGTAAAGCCCACTTTCCACATTGAGCGTTTTGATGCTAAAGCTTAGGAAATTTCTGCTGTGTTGTGCTTATCATAATTTGTCAATATTTTATGTGTGTATGTTTAGATATTAACCATTTTAGTTTATCAATGTCATCATTTAGTCATTCTTTGTAGTACCGTAATTTTCATGTGTTTTTAGACTAGTAAATAAATAGAAATGCTTTGCAATCAAACCCAGCTGTGTCATATCTTCGTTTTCATACAATCATT
The DNA here is from genome assembly GCA_026901105.3 of Galaxias olidus. Taxonomy (NCBI): domain Eukaryota; kingdom Metazoa; phylum Chordata; class Actinopteri; order Galaxiiformes; family Galaxiidae; genus Galaxias; species Galaxias olidus. Next base: position 74,136 of record JAPMUY010002505.1, on the reverse strand, counting down.
TATTCTCGAAACATAGAACGTCACTACTTCAGAATTGAGACTAAAACTTCAACTACTTATTAAATTAATGCCAAATCAGACCTGGTTTCCCATCGAGCCATGCAATAAGCTAGTCTTTGGGTGGTGCCCCCTTAATTATTTGATATGACTCTTTAATCAAATCGATCGATTATAATATTAATTTATGAATTAATTGATAATCTACTAAATTGATAAGAGTAATTTACACACAAGAAGTAGTAAGCCAGTAACCCTACAGACCAGAGAACTGTGATAGTAATGTGTCAACAAGACCAGAGAACTGTGATAGTAATGTGTCAACAGGACCAGAGAACTGTGATAGTAATGTGTCAACAGGACCAGAGAACTGTGATAGTAATGTGTCAACAGGACCAGAGAACTGTGATAGTAATGTGTCAACAGGACCAGAGAACTGTGATAGTAATCCTAAACCCACCCTGAGACTCCTGGGTTTCACCACCACCCTCATAAAGAAATCATTTCACATTAGAAAATCTTCCCTTCAATTTACGACTGGGAGGTCCAGGTGCTATTTTTTAATTACACTGCTATGAAACTGGAGGAGTCCTTTATTGTTTGTAAAAAAATAAATTTTTGCAATATATGTTAGCCATGTGTTGGTACAATACTGTGCGACATGCACAATGAAAATAAAATTTATAATAATAATAATAATAATAACCATACATTTTTAGTTTGCTTGTTAATAATACTAGTTCTTATAATAGTAGTATTTACAGCTTTCTGAATGTGATAGCTTGATCTAACCTGTTGGATCTCTTTCATGGCCAGTCGAATGGAAGGATAGAGTCTGGGGAATGGCTTCCTGGGGTCCTTGTCTTCGTCCTCCTCCCCTCCGGCTCTCCAGTCTTGCTGGGCACTGCTTCCCCAGCCGTCTCCCCCCGTCTCTCTCTGTTTGCGGTCAGAGATCCTGCGGAGGACCGGGGGCTTCTGGGACTCCAAGCCTTGGTTCTGCTCTGGGGGCTGGAACAGCTTTTGGAACTCCAGGTGGATCTGATCCGTGCCCCCTCTGGGAGGTAAAGGCCCGGCAGGGTGTTCCCCAGGGCAGGAGCTCCCGTGGCTGGGTGCACAGGGGGGGTGGAGCCCCTTGAACTCCTCGTAGTCCGTCTCCTGGTCACACATCTGGAGGACAAAAGGAATAGGGACAAATTCAGGCAGGATTAAAAGATATTTTGGAATAATCCTACCCATCATTCTATTCCTATCTGCAATAAAGTGTAAAGTAGATACATCTATGATGACTGCTCCGTCTATCCCCAAAGTGTGTAAAGTAGATACATCTATGATGACTGCTCCGTCTGTCCCCAAAGTGTGTAAAGTAGATACATCTATGATGACTGCTCCGTCTGTCCCCAAAGTGACGGACCTAACAACCGTATCTACAATGGACTAGCATCATGCTGCTAGTGATCAGTGCTGTTTATCTGTAGTGCCCCACCTGTCCACAGGGCGTAGTGAGGAGCTCCATCAGCGGTTTGATGCCTGTGCGAGTGTGGTGGTCCACCAGGTCTGGCAGGGAGGCGTGGGCACGGTCCTCCCCCATGATCACATACTTCCCATTGGACTGCATCTCGATCATGTAGTGCCTGCAGCGGTTCTCCCCCCTGAAACACACACACACACACACACAAACACACACAGGGTTCAGAGACATAGGACTACACAAAGGTTATACAGAGGTCATACAGAGGGGCCTGATGGTCTAACCTGTATTACTCGTTCTCAGACCTAGAGGTCAAAGGTCTTACAGAGGTCATACAGAGGGGCTTGATGGTCTAACCTGTATTACTCGTTCTCAGACCTAGAGGTCAAAGGTCATACAGAGGGGCCTGATGGTCTAACCTGTATTACTCATTGTCATAGACCTCGAGGTCTTAGTCATGTTTGGCCAAAAATGTAGCCAGCTCTTTTCTTTCTTATAAGACTTGCTTCTCATCTAAATGGGGCTACATGGAACATGAGATGAAATGAATTCAATGCGACATAAAATCGATTGTTATAGCGAGTATAATGAAATAACTACTACCCATTGTAATGTTTTGTATGACTGTCAGTGTTGCTCTTCACAGCACTAATCTGACGTTATTAAGCAGCTCAGACTACCGCAGTGTTGCTCTTCACAGCACTAATCTGACGTTATTAAGCAGCTCAGACTATGCCAGTGTTGCTCTTCACAGCACTAATCTGACGTTATTAAGCAGCTCAGACTACAGTCTTCATTGTGATTGTATGTTTGTTAAACCAGTGTGATGTCAGAAATAGCCAAACGGAGGGGATGGCCACTACAGGAGAGTACAAGAGTATGTTAGGTTTCTACCTGTAGGACAGGGTGTATCCCTCCTGACCCTAACCCTGACCCTGTTAGGTTTCTACCTGTAGGACAGGGTGTATCCCTCCTGACCCTAACCCTGACCCTGTTAGGTTTCTACCTGTAGGACAGGGTGTATCCCTCCTGGCCCTAACCCTGACATACCTGTAGGACAGGGTGTCTCCCTCCTGACCCTGGCATACCTGTAGGACAGGGTGTATCCCTCCTGACCCTGACCCTAACCCTGACCCTGACGTACCTGTAGGACAGGGTGTATCACTCCTGACCCTGTAAGGTTTATACCTGTAGGACAGGGTGTATCCCTCCTGACCCTAACCCTGACCCTGTAAGGTTTATACCTGTAGGACAGGGTGTCTCCCTCCTGACCTGACCCTGATGTACCTGTAGGACAAGGTGTATCCCTCCTGACCCTGACCCTGACCTTGACCCTGTAAGGTTTATACCTGTAGGACAGGGTGTATCCCTCCTGACCCTGACCCTGTAAGGTTTATACCTGTAGGACAGAGTGTCTCCCTCCTGACCCTAACCCTGACATACCTGTAGGACAGGGTGTCTCCCTCCTGACCCTGACCCTGACCTTGACCCTGTAAGGTTTATACCTGTAGGACAGGGTGTCTCCCTCCTGACCCTAACCCTGACATACCTGTAGGACAAGGTGTATCCCTCCTGACCCTGACCCTGACGTACCTGTAGGACAAGGTGTATCCCTCCTGACCCTGTTAGGTTTCTACCTGTAGGACAGGGTGTATCCCTCCTGACCTGACCCTGACCCTGACGTACCTGTAGGACAGGGTGTATCACTCCTGACCCTGTAAGGTTTATACCTGTAGGACAGGGTGTATCCCTCCTGACCCTAACCCTGACCCTGTAAGGTTTATACTTGTAGGACAGGGTGTATCCCTCCTGACCCTGTTAGGTTTATACCTGTAGGACAGGGTGTATCCCTCCTGACCCTGACCCTGTAAGGTTTATAACTGTAGGACAGGGTGTATCCCTCCTGACCCTAACCCTGACATACCTGTAGGACAGGGTGTCTCCCTCCTGACCCTAACCCTAACCCTGACCCTGTGAGGTTTATACTTGAAGGACAGGGTGTATCCCTCCTGTCCCTAACCCCGACCATGACATACCTGTAGGACAGGGTGTATCCCTCCTGACCCTGACCCTGACATACCTGTAGGACAAGGTGTATCCCTCCTGACCCTAACCCTAACCCTGACCTTGACCCTGTAAGGTTTCTACCTGTAGGACAGGGTGTATCCCTCCTGACCCTAACCCTGACATACCTGTAGGACAGGGTGTATCCCTCCTGACCCTGACCCTGACATACCTGTAGGACAAGGTGTATCCTTCCCGACTCTGTCCTACACGAATCAGGAAACAGCCCACAGGTTTGTTGGCCAACAGGTCCTCTGCTTGTCTGAGGAAATAGAACATACACGCACATTTTGGTTCATAACTGTCACACACCATATCAATGACACCAGCAACCATTGAAATTATAATTACAAGTCAACAAATAATGTAACAGCAAAAAATTATAATTACAAGTCAACATAACTACAAATACTATAACTACATAACCTAACCCTGACCACCAACACGTCAACACGCTGACCACCAACATGTCAACACGCTGACCACCAACACGCTGACCACCAACACGTCAACACACTGACCACCAACACGCTGACCACCAACACGTCAACACGCAGACCACCAACACCCTGACCACCAACACGTCAACACACTGACCACCAACACGCTGACCACCAAAACGTCAACACGCAGACCACCAACACACTGACCACCAACACGTCAACACACTGACCACCAACACGTCAACACGCTGACCACCAACACCCTGACCACCAACACGTCAACACGCTGACCACCAACACGTCAACACGCTGACCACCAACACGTCAACACGCTGACCACCAACACGTCAACACGCTGACCACCAACACGTCAACACGCTGACCACCAACATGTCAACACGCTGACCACCAACATGTCAACACGCTGACCACCAACACGCTGACCACCAACACGTCAACACTCTGACCACCAACACGTCAACACGCTGACCACCAACACGTCAACACGCTGACCACCAACACGTCAACACGCTGACCACCAACACGTCAACACGCTGACCACCAACATGTCAACACGCTGACCACCAACACACTGACCACCAACACGTCAACACGCTAACCACCAACACCCTGACCACCAACACGTCAACACCCTGACCGTCAACACGCTGACCACCAACATGTCAACACGCTGACCACAAACACGCTGAGCACCAACACGTCAACACGCTGACCACCAACACGTCAACGAACTGACCACCAACACGTCAACACGCTAACCACCAACACGCTGACCACCAACACGTCAACACGCAGACCACCAACACGTCAATACACTGACCACCAACACGTCAACACGCTGACCACCAACACGCTGCCCACCAACACGTCAATACGCTGCCCACCAACACGTCAACACACTGACCAACACGTCAACACGCAGACCACCAACACCCTGACCACCAACACATCAACACACTGACCACCAACACGTCAACACGCTGCCCACCAACACCTCAACACGCTGCCCACCAACACCTCAACACGCTGACCACCAACACGTCAACACGCTGACCACCAACACGCTGACCACCAACACCCTGACCACCAACACGTCAACACACTGACCACCAACACGCTGACCACCAACACGCTGACCACCAACACGTCAACACGCTGACCACCAAAACGCTGCCCACCAACACGTCAACATGCTGCCCACCAACACGTCAATATGCTGCCCACCAACACGTCAACACACTGACCACCAACACCTCAACACGCTGACCACCAACACGCCAACACACTGACCACCATAACGTCAACACGCTGACTACCAACACGTCAACACGCTGACCACCAACACCTCAACACACTGACCACCAACACGCTGACCACCAACACGTCAACACGCTGACCACCAACACGTCGACCACCAACACGCCAACCACCAACACGCCAACACGCTGACCACCAACACGCCAACACGCTGACCACCAACACGCCAACACGCTGACCACCAACACGCCAACACGCTGACCACAACACGTCAACACGCTGACCACCAACACGCTGACCACCAACACGTCAACACGCAGACCACCAACACGTCAACACACTGACCACCAACACGTCAACACGCTGACCACCAACACCTCAACACGCTGACCACCAACACGCTGACCACCAACACGTCAACACGCTGACCACCAACACGTCAACACGCTGACCACCAACACGTCAACACGCTGACCACCAACACGTTGATGAGTTTTTATTGGCGAGTACCTGCGTGTGATCATGCCGTGGAACCAGCAGGGGAAGGCTCCGTTGCGGACCACCTTGCGTGCCTGGGTCTCCTTAAACCATCGCAGTGTGTTCCTCCTCTTCTGACTCTTCTCCCTGGCCCTCTCCTCCCCCCCAGTACACCCCCCCACCAGCTCCGCCAGCTCCATGTGCATTTCCATTGTTGTGTTGTCGAAGGGCGTGGCCTGAGAGAGAGAGAAGCACAAGCGGGTTTTGCCAGATATTAAACCAAAGCTTGGCCCAAAGCATTTCATTCTGTGATCAACACTGAGAGAACGAAATGTAATCTCTTCCATTGCTCATATCTCTGAGTATTTAGCTCTAGAAGGCAAACACGTGTAAAGCTACAGTATATCGTATTGTTCTGTCTCACAGTATTCAGCTCCAGAAGGTACCCCCCCATATCTATCAGAGTATTCAGAGGTAGTGTTGTAATTCAGCTCCAGAAGGCACCCCCCCATATCTATCAGAGCATTCAGAGGTAGTGTTGTAAGTCAGCTCCAGAAGGCACCCCCCCATATCTATCTGAGTCTTCAGAGGTAGTGTTGTAATTCAGCTCTAGAAGGCACCCCCCCATATCTATCAGAGTCTTCAGAGGTAGTGTTGTAATTCAGCTCTAGAAGGCACCCCCCCATATCTATCAGAGTCTTCAGAGGTAGTGTTGTAAGTCAGCTCCAGAAGGCACCCCCCCATATCTATCAGAGTCTTCAGAGGTAGTGTTGTAATTCAGCTCTAGAAGGCACCCACCTCAAACGGCCTGCTGCGTGGCCGGGGCACCGGGGCCTCGAGGCCGACCTTGCTGGGTCCCCCCAGCGCAGGCAGGACGGAGCGAGGCCTGGGCTGGGGCTTCTTCCTCCGGGGGAGAGGGACCGGGGGAGAGGCTGGTCCTAGGCGGAAAACAAGTCATACAAACTAGGCATTAGAAAACTACACTGGACTACATTATTACTTTGTGCAAGATGTTGGACTATGGATTATATGAGGGGTTTCACAGAAGTTCCCATGTTTTTAAGTTGGAGGTTATGATGGAGTTTGCATTCTGTCAAAATGACTCCTTAGGCTTGTAGAGACGGAGGTAGCAGTTCCAGCAGGGCATCCCAAACTTCCCTTTCCCGGGCCACATTAACCAGCTCTGACTGGGGGATTCAAAGGCGTTCCCAGGCCAGTGTGGAGATATAATCCTCACCGGAAACGAGTCCGACTTACTGCCGAAGACCCGGACACAGCTCTCGCTTTGGGAGTACAGAGATTGGATGGCCCTAAGTAGAGACCCCCTCACCCCATACTCTCGCAGCACCTCCCACAGTATCTCCTGGGGAACCCGATCATACGCCTTCTCCAAATCCACAAAACACGTGTAGACCAGATTGGCATACTCCCAGGCCCCCTCAAAGATCCTCGCGAGGGTAAAAAGCTGGTCCGTTGTTCCACGACCAGGCCAGAAACCGCATTGTTCCTCCTCAATCCGAGGTTCGACTATCGGTCGAACCCTCCTTTCCAGCACCCTGGAGTATACTTTCCCGGGGAGGCTGAGTAATGTGATGCCTCTGTAGTTGGCACACACTCTCCGGTCCCCCTTTTTGAACAGGGGAACCACCACCCCGGTCTGCCACTCCTTAGGTACTGTCCCCGACTTCCACGCAATGTTGATAAGACGTGTCATCCATGACAGTCCCTCAACACCCAGAGCCTTCAGCTTTTCTGGGCGGATCTCATCAACCCCTGGGGCTTTGGGGCTATTATTATTATTATTATTATTATTATTATTATTATTAACAATAATAAAAAATATATATAAACTAATAACAGATATATATAGAATAAATGTATAAAATAACAATAAATATATAAAAAATTTATAATATATATATGTATTTTAAATAATTATTGTATATCAAAATTATATAGTGCTGTGCAAAAGTATTTGCCCCCTTACAGATACTTATTGTTTTTGCACATTTGTCACACTTACATGTTTCAGATTATCAAACAAATTTTTATATCAGAAAGATAACCTGAGTAAATAAAAAAAGCTGTTTTTAAATGATGATTTCATTTATTAAGGGAAAAAAGTTATCCAAACCAACCTGGCCCTATGTGAAAAAGTAATTGCCCCCTAAACCTAATAACTGGTTGTGCCACCCTTGGCGGCAACAACTGCAATCAAGTGTTTGCGATAACTGGCAATGAGTCTTTCCAATCGCTGTGGAGGAATTTTGGCCCACTCTTCTTTGCAGAATTGTTTTAATTCAGCCACATTGGAGGGTTTACGAGCATGAACGGCCTGTTTAAGGTCATGCCACAGCATCTCAATCGGATTTAAGCCCGGACTTTGACTAGGCCACTCCAAAACCTTCATTTTGGGTTTTTTGAGCCATTCAGAGGTGGACTTGCTGGTGTGCTCCGGATCATTGTCCCGCTGCATAACCCAAGTGCGCTTGAGCTTAAGGTCACGAACTGATGGCTGGACATTCTCCTTCAGGATTTTCTGGTAGAGAGCAGAATTCATGGTTCTATTAATTACGGCAAGTCGCCCAGGTTCTGAAGCAGAAAAGCAGCCCCAGACCATCACACTACCACCACCATGTTTGACTGTCTGTATGATGTTCTTTTCCTGAAATGCTGTGTTAGTTTTACGCCAGATGTAACGGGACGCACACCTTTCAAAAAGTTCCACTTTTGTCTCGTCAGTCCACAGAATATTTTCCCAAGTCTTGGGGATCATCAAGATGTTTTTTGGCAAATGTAAGACGGCCTTTGAGTTCTTTTTGGTCAGCAGTGGTTTTCGCCTTGGAACTGTCCCATGGATACCATGTTTGCCGAGTCTCTTTCTTATTGTTGAATCATGAACACTGACCATAACTGAGGCAAGTGAGGCCTGCGGTGCTTTAGATGTTGTTCTGGGTTCTTTTGTGACCTCCTGGATGAGTCGATACGCTCTTGAAGTAATTTTGGTAGGCCGGCCACTCCTGGGAAGGTTCACCACTGTTCCATGTTTTCTCCATTTGTGGATAATGGCTCTCACTGTGGTTCGCTGGAGTCCCAAAGCCTTAGAAATGGCTTTGTAACCCTTTCCAGACTGATATATGTCAATGACTTTGTTTCTCATATGTTCTTGAATTTCTTCAGATCGGGGCATGATCTGTTGCTTTTTGAGATCTTTTAGCCTACTTCATGTTGTCAGACAGGTTCTATTGAGTGATTTCTTGATTCTATAGTTCTGGCAGTAATCAGGCCTGGGTGTGGCTAGTGAAATTAAACTCAGCTTTCCCAAAAATGTGGTTAATATCAGTTAATTCATGATTTAACAACATAGGGCCAGGTTGGTTTGGATAGCTTTTTTTCCTTAATAAATGAAATCATCATTTAAAAATAGCTTTTTGTATTTACTCAGGTTATCTTTGTCTGATAATCTGAAACATTTAAGTGTGACAAATGTGCAAAAACAATAAGTATCTGTAAGGGGGCAAATTCTTTTGCACAGCACTGTATATAAAAACAAATTAATAAATAAATAAATATACAGTACTGTGCATAAACGTTTTAGGCAGGGGATGCTGTTGTGAAGGTGAAGGGTGGTCACACCAAATGTTGATTTGATACAGATTTGCTTTGCCCTCACTTTGTTTATTTTTTTTATCAATTCATAAAATACAATTAACATTTATATATATTTTTTTCTTCTAACTTTAAAGACTTAACACCTGCCTAAATTAGTTTGTACATACAGTTAGGCCCAAAAATATTTGGACAGTGACACAAGTTTTGTTATTTTAGCTGTTTACGAAAACATATTCAGGATACAATTATATAATCAATATGGGCTTAAAGTGCAGACTCTCAGCTGTAATTTGAGAGTATTCACATCTAAATTGGAGCAAGGGTTTAGGAATTACAGCTCTTTAATACGTAGCCGCCTCTTTTTCAAGGGACCAAAAGTAATTGGACAATTGACTCAGAAGGCTGCAAAAAAAAAAAACAACGCTGCATGGGCTCTTCCCTCATTAACCTGTCATCAATTAAGCAGTTAAAAGGTCTGGAGTTGATTCCAGGTGTGGCGTTTGCATTTGGAAGCTGTTGCTGTGAACACACAACATGCGGTCAAAGGAGCTCTCAATGGAGGTGAAACAGACCATCCTGAGGCTGAAAAAAAAAGAAGAAATCCATCAGAGAGATAGCAGAAATGTTAGGAGTGGCCAAATCAACAGTTTGGTACATTCTGAGAAAAAAAGAGTGCACTGGTGAGCTTGGGAACTCAAAAAGGCCTGGACGTCCACGGAAGACAACAGTGGTGGATGATCGCAGAATCCTTTCCATGGTGAAGAAAAACCCCTTCACAACATCCACTCAAGTGAAGAACACTCTCCAGGAAGTAGGTGTATCAGTATCTAAGTCTACCATAAAGAGAAGACTTCATGAGAGTAAATACAAAGGATTCACCACAAGGTGCAAACCATTAATCAGCCTCAAAAATAGAAAGGCCAGAATTGACTTTGCCAAAAAACACCTGAAGAAGCCAACCCAGTTCTGGAACAGCATTCTTTGGACAGATGAGACTAAGATCAACTTGTACCAGAATGATGGGAAGAAGAAAGTTTGGAGGAGAATTGGAACAGCTCATGATCCAAAGCACACCACATCTTCTGTAAAACATGGTGGAGGCAGTGTGATGGCATGGGCATGCATGGCTTCCAATGGCACTGGGTCACTTGTGTTTATTGATGATGTGACAAAAGACAGAAGCAGCTGGATGAATTCTGAAGTGTATAGGGATATACTTTCTGCTCAGATTCAGCCAAATGCAGCAAAGTTGATTGGACGGCGCTTCACAGTACAGATGGACAATGACCCAAAACATACTGCAAAAGCAACCCAGGAGTTTTTAAAGCAAAGAAGTGGAATATTCTGCAATGGCCGAGTCAATCACCAGATCTCAACCCAATCGAGCATGCATTTCACTTGCTCAAGACAAAACTTAAGGCAGAAAGACCCACAAACAAGCAACAACTGAAGACCGCTGCAGTAAAGGCCTGGCAAAGCATCACAAAGGAGGAAACCCAGCGTTTGGTGATGTCCATGGGTTCCAGACTTCAGGCAGTCATTGCCTGCAAAAGATTCTCAACAAAATATTGAAAAGTAACATTTTACTTGGGGTTATGTTTATTTGTCCAATTACTTTTGAGCCCCTGAAATGAGGAGCGTTTGTATAAAAATAGCTACAATTCCTACATGTTTAATCATATATTTTTGTTCAACCCCTTGAATTAAACCTTAAAGTCTGAACTTCAATTCCGTTGTAGTTGTTTCATTTCAAATCCAATGTGGTGGCATGCAGAGCCCAAATCATGAAGATTGTGTCACTGTCCAAATATTTTTGGGCCTAACTGTACTTATATTTAATAGTATATATATATATATATATATATATATATATATATATATATATATATATATATAAACTAATAATATATATTTTAAATAATTATTGTATATCAAAATTATATATATAAAAACAAATGAATAAATAAATAAATATACAGTACTGTGCAGTTTTAGGCAGGAGATGCTGTTTTGAAGGCGAAGGGTGGTCAGAGTAGCATATATATATATAAACAAACTAATAAATATATATGTATATATGATCTAATAAAAAAAAAATGTATTACTATTAGTATATATATATATATATATGTGTGTGTGTGTGTGTGTGTGTATTTTATTATGTATATATATTATTATCAGTTTATATACATATATTCAGTGCATCCGGAGTGCAGACACATCTCAAGGATGATCAGTGGAAACGGGATGGCCCTGAGCTCAATTTTGAGTGTCACAGCAAAGGGTGTGAATACTTATGTACATGTGATATTTAATTTTTTCATTTTTAATACATTTGCAAAAAATTCAAAAAAACTTTTTTCACTCTGTCATTATGCGGTATTTTGTGTAGAATGTTGAGATTTTTTTTTATCTAATCCATTTTGGAATTAAGCTGTAACATAATAAAATGTGGAAAAGGTGAAGGGGTATGAATACTTTCCGGATGCACTGTATGTATGTATGTGTATATATATATATATATATATACATACATATACATATATATATATACATATATATACATATATAAATAATAATAATAATCTCACTCTTGTTCTCCTGCTCAACGTTCAGTCGCCTTCTCATCTCCTCCTCCTCCTCCATCATCTGAATCCTCCTCTCCTCCTCCTCCCTCTCCCTCTCCTCTGTCTCTCTTTCCTCTCTCTCTCTCTGGAGTAGTCTTTGTCGGCGTACCTCGGCTACCAGAGACCGGTACTTTCTTCTGCACCGCTGAGAACGGTAGTCTGCAGGGACAGACAGAAATAAGAAGGTCTATAGGCGATGACAGGATTTTGATTGTAGGAGCAAAAGAGCATATATCTATGTCTCTGGTGTGTTCTAAGAAATTGGCTGCAGTAAGAATTTCCCAAGAGTAAGAATGACTACAATATCATTAGACTCCTAACATTAAACTGAAAGTAAGCAGCCTAGCGAATCGCTGCAAGGTGCCAAAGAAACACTTCCATTCAAAAAGAAAGTGAAGAAACTGCTTCCATTACAAAGCACTCAAAACCCCATCGCCTTGTATTTGAACTGAGCAATTACACTGTGAGAGAAACAAACTCTTTAGCCCTAACCCAATTACGCGGTCAGAGAAACAGTTTGTTTGCAAAGGCCTCCCCTCTCAGGGATCCATAGAGTTGGGCAAAAGGACAGCTGTTTGTTTTATCTGGCCAGAGTGGTGACACTAGGACCGAGGTTTGTTTACTTTTCTGGATGATGAGCACCGCCCAGCTCAGACGGTCCAACTGTCGAGCCAAGTCCTCCTGGTGCCAGTACTTAAAGAACAGACGAGACGAGCTGCCAGGATAAACACACAAAGAAGAACTTCAGATTAGTGTTCTATATATACAAAAAACATCTTGTAAGACTGTGCAAGAGCAAAGCCTAGTTCTGTAAAGTGAAGCGTGCACTGATACTGTGTTATTGTAGAGTAAAGAGTAATAATATACTGTGTTTGTGTAAAGAGTAATAATATACTGTATTATTGTAGAGTAGAGTAATAATATACTGTGTTATTGTAGAGTAAAGAGTAATAATATACTGTATTATTGTAGAGTAAAGAGTAATAATATACTGTGTTTTTGTAAAGAGTAATAATATACTGTGTTATTGTAGAGTAAAGAGTAATAATATACTGTGTTATTGTAGAGTAAAGAGTAATATACTGTGTTATTGTAGAGTAAAGAGTAATAATATACTGTGTTATTGTAGAGTAAAGAGTAATAATATACTGTGTTATTGTAGAGTAAAGAGTAATAATATACTGTGTTATTGTAGAGTAAAGAGTAATAATATACTGTGTTTGTGTAAAGAGTAATATACTGTATTATTGTAGAGTAAAGAGTAATAATATACTGTGTTATTGTAGAGTAAAGAGTAATAATATACTGTGTTATTGTAGAGTAAAGAGTAATAATATACTGTGTTATTGTAGAGTAAAGAGTAATAATATACTGTATTATTGTAGAGTAAAGAGTAATAATATACTGTGTTATTGTAGAGTAAAGAGTAATAATATACTGTGTTTGTGTAAAGAGTAATAATATACTGTGTTATTGTAGAGTAAAGAATAATAATATACTGTGTTATTGTAGAGTAAAGAGTAATAATATACTGTGTTTGTGTATAATATACTGTATTATTGAGAGTAAAGAGTAATAATATACTGTGTTATTGTAGAGTAAAGAGTAATAATATACTGTGTTATTGTAGAGTAAAGAGTAATAATATACTGTGTTTGTGTAAAGAGTAATATACTGTATTATTGTAGAGTAGAGTAATAATATACTGTGTTATTGTAGAGTAAAGAGTAATAATATACTGTGTTATTGTAGAGTAAAGAATAATAATATACTGTGTTATTGTAGAGTAAAGAGTAATAATATACTGTGTTATTGTAGAGTAAAGAGTAATAATATACTGTGTTATTGTAGAGTAAAGAGTAATAATATACTGTGTTATTGTAGAGTAAAGAGTAATAATATACTGTGTTATTGTAGAGTAAAGAGTAATAATATACTGTGTTTGTGTAAAGAGTAATATACTGTATTATTGTAGAGTAGAGTAATAATATACTGTGTTATTGTAGAGTAAAGAATAATAATATACTGTGTTTGTGTAAAGAGTAATAATATACTGTATTATTGTAGAGTAAAGAGTAATAATATACTGTGTTTGTGTAGAGTAAAGAGTAATAATATACTGTATTATTGTACAGTAAAGAGTAATAATATACTGTATTAGAATCCTTACCCACACCTCCAGCCTTGGATCTCCGTTGTGTTCAGAATGGACATGCAGCTGGGAAGGAGACGAGAAAATAAATGCTGGATGAAATTTGACCCTGAAAAACCCTACCAGTTAATGTATCCATGATTAGTGTGATGAAGTTACACCTTTCTTTGGTTAGCGGTAGACCTGGCTTCATCAGTAAGATGTTGTACCTGCAGAGACATTCACACATTCAAACTGCACCTCCACCACGCTCTGGCTCACAGATGCTACATTCAATGCAAATCTTTGGAAAACATGTTTTGTTTTAAACATTGATATTTCAGTGATGAAAATGTTCATAAATGTAAGATAAAAACACCTGATTTAAATATCTACCCACACACATTCAATCTGTATGAAACGTGGAGGATGTGTAGTTTATGTGAATGTTGTTGACTTGCTCAGTAGACAGTGAAGGTAGTTTTACCTCTGGGCAAACTCTTGAAAGGAGGGTCTCCAGGAAAAGCCATCCTTTCGTATCCTAATGGTCTCCAACAAGCCATTGTACCTCAGCTGCAGAAAAAGGCCACATGCACCCAATTATTTTGGCACAGTTTCACAACTCCATTTACTAGATGTTGTCTTAGCGTACACACATACTACACATTTGATTCCAGACCGTCAAGTATGTCACTATGCCATCAACTCCACTAAAAGCCCTAAATAACATCAACTTTCTGTAACATATTGTTATGTATTTACAAACCAATAAAAATAGATTAGCTATGATATGAAATTTTATTTCTGTTATATTGTACTGTCTCTTAAAAACATTAGACAATGACATTGCTAATTTCCTTTGGAATGTCCAGTGTAAGCAAGACCGTTACCAGCAGGTGGCGATGTGCTCTCAGAACACTAGTTGTTGTACAAGCCATGCTTTTGTTGTTACATTCCTCCAGCATCAAAACAATATCACAGCTAAGATGCTGTCATACTGATAACCCTAACAGACAAGTAAGATGCTGTCATACTGATAACCCTAACAGACAAGTAAGATGCTGTCATACTGATAACCATAACAGACAAGTAAGATGCTGTCATCCTGATAACCCTAACAGACAAGTAAGATGCTGTCATACTGATAACCATAACAGACAAGTAAGATGCTGTCATCCTGATAACCCTAACAGACAAGTAAGATACTGTCATACTGATAACCCTAACAGACAAGTAAGATGCTGTCAACCTGATAACCCTAACAGACAAGTAAGATACTGTCAACCTGATAACCCTAACAGACAAGTAAGATGCTGTCATCCTGATAACCCTAACAGACAAGTAAGATGCTGTCATCCTGATAACCCTAACAGACAAGTAAGATACTGTCAACCTGATAACCCTAACAGACAAGTAAGATACTGTCAACCTGATAACCCTAACAGACAAGTAAGATACTGTCAACCTGATAACCCTAACAGACAAGTAAGATGCTGTCAACCTGATAACCCTAACAGACAAGTAAGATGCTGTCATACTGATAACCCTAACAGACAAGTAAGATACTATCATACTGATAACCCTAACAGACAAGTAAGATGCTGTGATGTTGCACTCCTTTTCATGGCTTGTTAAGCTTTGCTTGAAAGCATTACACCTCCCTAGGTAATCTAAAAAGAGTGTATGCTGTGCACCCCAACCCCCCACCCCAGTCCAATATTTGTAACAGCGTAGATGAACCCAGCCCATGGCGGACCAAACACTGAATGCTTGACTGGCTTCTTCACTGTGTCTGAGCAGAACATACCCTGGGGCACAATCCTATTCACATTACCAAACACCCAACGACCTAGAGACCTACAGGTCAAGAAAGCAACAACCTAGAGACCTACAGGTCCAAATAGCAACGACCTAGAGACCTACAGGTCCAAAATGCAACGACCTAGAGACCTACAGGTCCAAATAGCAACGACCTAGAGACCTACAGGTCCAAATAGCAACGACCTAGAGACCTACAGGTCCAAATAGCAATGTGGGCACATGCACGCGCACACACCACAATCACAAATATATTTACATTACATTAGTATCTTTGAGGTCTTCATCACAGAAACATGATTATAAATGTAAGTAACGTTGATCTAAACTCTTTATGGAGTGAGGAAGTACTGCATGGTGTTTCTGGTGCTCTGGTTCTCACCTGGTCTGTGACCAGTTTGCTGTCCAACTGGTCCGGCTGCTTACAGCTGTTGGGTTTGATACAACGAACAAAATGTGGACTGGCTGCAAACATTTTCTCCATCAGAACGGCTAGAGAGTGCTTTAGACAAAAACAAAACGGGGAGAAAATGTAACTGTCTGGTGCTCTAGACTTTTCACAACATGACATAGTTATTACTCTTTTTACTCGAAGAGGATCCTACTGAGACCAAGTAGGCAGAAATGTTGCCAATATCCTGTTTACCTTAAACTGGGCCCCTATGGACTGTTTATCTTAAACTGGGCCTCTATGGACTATTTACCTTAAACTGGGCCCCTATGGACTGTTTACCTTAAACTGGGCCCCTATGGACTGTTTACCTTAAACTGGGCCCCTATGGACTGTTTACCTTAAACTGGGCCCCTATGGACTGTTTACCTTAAACTGGCCCCCACGGACTGTTTACCTTAAACTGGGCCCCTACGGATTGTTTACCTTAAACTAGGCCCCTACGAAGTGTTTACCTTAAACTGGGCCCTATGGGCTTTTTACCTTAAACTGGCCCCTACGGAACGTCTACCTTAAACTGGGCCCCTACGGACTGTTTACCTTAAACTGGGCCCCGACGGACTGTTTACCTTAAACTGGGCCCCAACGGACTGTTTACCTTGAACTGAGCCCCAACGAACTGTTTACCTTAAACTGGGCCCCTACGAAGTGTTTACCTTAAACTGGGGCCTATGGGCTTTTTACCTTAAACTGGCCCCTACGGACTGTTTACCTTAAACTGGGCCCTATGGACTGTTTACCTTAAACTGGGCCCCTATGGACTGTTTACCTTAAACTGGGCCCCCACGGACTGTTTACCTTAAACTGGGCCCCTATGGGCTGTTTACCTTAAACTGGGCCCCCACGGACTGTTTACCTTAAACTGGGCCCCTATGGACTGTTTACCTTAAACTGGGCCCCCACGGACTGTTTACCTTAAACTGGCCCCCACGGACTGTTTACCTTAAACTGGGCCCCTACGGATTGTTTACCTTAAACTGGGCCCCTACGAAGTGTTTACCTTAAACTGGGCCCTATGGGCTTTTTACCTTAAACTGGCCCCCACGGACTGTTTACCTTAAACTGGGCCCCTATGGACTGTTTACCTTAAACTGGGCCCCCACGGACTGTTTCCTGGTGGAGTTGAAGTTGTCCTCGGCTTTCTGCATGAGCTGTGGATGAGCACAGTGTTATTTACTATATGTATTTATAACTAGGAAAGATCCCATCGAGATAACAAAATCTCATTTGCAAATTAGTCCTGGTCAAGATGGGCAGCAGCACATGTATATAGCAAGCTGAAGACAAACATCAGTATACAATCACTCAAGACAATGGGTTGCCAGGCATTTTGGTAATGCTGATTTCTAAGATATAACAGTATATTTGACCTTCGTTCAAAAATTGCAGCAACGCATTGCATCTTACGGCCTGTCCACACAGAAGTACTTATCATTACAATGAAATGTATCCACTACACCACCTAGGCCTGCCCACAATGTCCAGGCTGTTTAGGGGGGTTGGAGCTGTTCAACCCATCCTATTGTGCTGCAGGAAGGCTTAAAGGCTGCAGAGAGGCTGACAGGCCGCAGGGAGGCTGACAGGCCGCAGAGGCTGACAAGCTGCAGAGAGGATACCGAGAGGCTGACAGGCTGCAGGAAGGCTGTCAGGCTGCAGAGAGGCTGCCGAGAGGCTGAAAGGCTGCATAGAGGCTGAAAGGCTGCAGAGAGGCTGAAAGGCTGCAGAGAGGCTGACAGGCTGCATAGAGGCTGACAAGCTGCAGGAAGGCTGACAGGCTGCAGAGAGGCTGAAAGGCTGCAGAGAGGCTGACAGGCTGCAGGAAGGCTGTCAGGCTGCAGAGAGGCTGACAGGCTGCAGAGAGGCTGCCGAGAGGCTGAAAGGTTGCATAGAGGCTGACAGGCTGCAGGAAGGCTGACAGGCTGCAGGAAGGCTGACAGGCTGCAGGAAGGCTGACAGGCTGCTGAAAGATTGCATAGAGGCTGACAGGCTGCATAGAGGCTGACAGGCTGCAGGAAGGCTGACAGGCTGCAGGAAGGCTGACAGGCTGCAGGAAGGCTGACAAGCTGCAGAGAGGCTGACAGGCTGCAGAGAGGCTGACGAGAGGCTGAAAGGCTGCAGAGAGGCTGACGAGAGGCTGACGAGAGGCTGACGAGAGGCTGACGAGAGGCTGACGAGAGGCTGACGAGAGGCTGACAGGCTGCAGAGAGGCTGACAGGAGGCTGACAGGCTGCAGAGAGGCTGCCGAGAGGCTGAAAGGTTGCATAGAGGCTGACAGGCTGCAGGAAGGCTGACAGGCTGCAGGAAGGCTGACAGGCTGCTGAAAGGTTGCATAGAGGCTGACAGGCTGCAGAGAGGCTGACAGGCTGCAGGAAGGCTGACAGGCTGCAGAGAAGCTGACGAGAGGCTGACAGGCTGCAGAGAGGCTGACAGGCTGCAGAGAGGCTGACAGGCTGCAGGAAGGCTGTCAGGCTGCAGGAAGGCTGTCAGGCTGCAGAGAGGCTGACATGATGCAGAGAGGCTGACATGATGCAGAGAGGCTGACATGATGCAGAGAGGCTGCCGAGAGGCTGACAGGCCGCAGAGAGGCTGACAGGCTGCAGAGAGGCTGAAAGGCTGCAGAGAGGCTGACAGGCTGCAGGAAGGCTGTCAGGCTGCAGAGAGGCTGACATGATGCAGAGAGGCTGACATGATGCAGAGAGGCTGACATGATGCAGAGAGGCTGCCGAGAGGCTGACAGGCCGCAGAGAGGCTGACAGGCCGCAGAGAGGCTGACAGGCCGCAGAGAGGCTAGAAGGCCGCCGAGAGGCCGAAAGGCTGCAGAGAGGCTTCTGATGCATGTTGGATGTGGAGCGCTCACCTTGGCTTTGCGTGGCATTAGCGTCCCGGTCCTGGAAATGGTGGCTGAACCAAAAACGTTACAGAAAAATCACAAAAACGTGTTTAGAACAATACTGAGTCAACTCACAGGTTTTTTGACATTCATTCTGACTCAAATGCAATTAGCTCTTATGCAGACCTAACCCTCACCCTATCCCTAACAAACAACTAGATCAGAAGTTGCATATTCTGTTACAAATAACGGTTTGAACCCCCAAGACTAAGATCCATTTTTCAGAGAAGAGTTTCTCAAAGGGACCGCTGCCTACATTTCTTTCCGATAAATGTATTTTCGACTTTCAAACTTGCATAATCTCAAAACATGCATGTCAAATATTCCTCTTCCATTCGTTACTAAACCTTGTGATGTGTAACTCGGTTGATACATTGTGTACTTCTGGATACATTGCGTACTTCTGGATACATTGCGTACTTCTGGATACATTGTGTACTTCTGGATACATTGCGTACTTATGGATACATTGTGTACTTATGAATACATTGTGTACTTATGGATACATTGTGGCCACCAGTGTCTGCTCTATGATCCTATGATGTGAACTGTCTGTTGGACTTTTACCAGTATTTGTCTACAACATTTCCTATTTTTTTTTAAACAAAGCACTCTTTAAAACAAATCTAAATTATGATTTATTCTAATTAGCAAATATTTCCTCAATAATAGACCCTTGCACTGACCTGCAAAGAGGACGCTGAGAAGAGGAGTAACACTGTTGATGAAGAGTTCTCTGATGCTGGCTGGGATGGTATCTCTGTTCTTCTCCAAGAAACCTCCACCATGATACTGCACCTGGGGGCGAGATGCCACCACACACACAGTCAAACTCCATATTTAAAGATTGGCACGAGGGTCTGTTAGGTAATGTGCAGTGAGCGTCTCACCTTGCCAGCGTAGTGCAGCACGCTGAACAGAGGACTGTGGCTCCGCACCATCTCATAGTGTGGGCTGCTCCTAAACTTACTGTTCAGCTTGTCCACAAAGTCTTTGTCAGAGGCCTGGGGGGAGGTTAACCAAATGACCTCATATGTAAGTGCAGCACATCCTGTGTAAATGACTTCATATGTAAGTGCAGCACATCCTGTGTAAATGACCTCATATGTAAGTGCAGCACATCCTGTGTAAATGACCTCATATGTAAGTGCAGCACATCCTGTGTAAATGACCTCATATGTAAGTGCAGCACATCCTGTGTAAATGACCTCATATGTAAGTGCAGCACATCCTGTGTAAATGACCTCATATGTAAGTGCAGCACATCCTGTGTAAATGACCTCATATGTAAGTGCAGCACATCCTGTGTAAATGACCTCATATGTAAGTGCAGCACATCCTGTGTAAATGACCTCATATGTAAGTGCAGCACATCCTGTGTAAATGACCTCATATGTAAGTGCAGCACATCCTGTGTAAATGACCTCATATGTAAGTGCAGCACATCCTGTGTAAATGACCTCATATGTAAGTGCAGCACATCCTGTGTAAATGACCTCATATGTAAGTGCAGCACATCCTGTGTAAATGACCTCATATGTAAGTGCAGCACATCCTGTGTAAATGACCTAATATGTAAGTGCAGCACATCCTGTGTAAATGACCTCATATGTAAGTGCAGCACATCCTGTGTAAATGACCTCATATGTAAGTGCAGCACATCCTGTGTAAATGACCTCATATGTAAGTGCAGCACATCCTGTGTAAATGACCTCATATGTAAGTGCAGCACATCCTGTGTAACTTCAAAACTTTGTTCAAGCATTTTTGTTTCACGGCATCATTTCACAACTGCATTCTCTCTTTGGAGGAATAGCTCATTGGAACCCCTTTGGGATTTAAGAACTGCTGAACATCTCTCTATCGTACGTAGAGTTGAGTTTAGTGACAGCTTGGCTTTACCTGAGGAAAGGCACTCTGCTCGTCCAGCAGAGACAGGAGGCCAATGGGCTTGGTAAGGAACAGGTCCTGGAAACAACCAAGCAAACAAACATGTATGATGGGGATAGTGGATATATAAGACTGCACCCTGGTGACCAATGGGTCATTAGTTCAAATCCCACCAGGGAACATTAGTGTGCCCTTGAGCAAGGCACTTAACCATAAATTGCTCCAGGGGGACTGTCCCTGTAATCTCACTGTCGGTCACTTTGGCTAGAAACGTCTGACGAATGACGAAAATGTAAAAGCAAAAAAAAGGATAAGAGACAATCTAAAACGTAAGTGCATTTTGGCCAGTCTACCCTAAACATGGAAACTTAGTCCTCCATTTTATAGACTAGTAGTGCAGACGTTTATAGTTCTCTGTGTGGTTATGTGGCAGGCTACAGCAGCTCATTACTCTTAAAGTGACATACACAACTTAAAACATGTTTGATTATAAAATCTAAAATTAAAAGCAAATAAATGCAGTCTTCTTTCTCAACAAAACTTCCAATTATTTTGTTATGTTAACGGTAAATGCAAAAGGCTTTAATGTATCTTAGTAGTAACAGTAGTGTCCGCTGAATGAAAACACAATCGTCTAGAGCAAACAGAACACACAGTCGGAAGAGGATGCAGGCTAAAGGCCGGATAAACTGATGCTATGTCTACAGAGGCAGGCTACAGGCCTGATAAACTGATGGTATGTCTACAGAGGCAGGCTACAGGCCTGATAAACTGATGGTATGTCTACAGAGGCAGGCTACAGGCCTGATAAACTGATGCCATGTCTACAGAGGCAGGCTACAGGCCTGATAAACTGATGCTATGTCTACAGAAGCAGGCTACAGGCCTGATAAACTGATGCTATGTCTACAGAGGCAGGCTACAGGCCTGATAAACTGATGCTATGTCTACAGAGGCAGGCTACAGGCCTGATAAACTGATGCTATGTCTACCGAGGCAGGCTACAGGCCTGATAAACTGATGCTATGTCTACCGAGGCAGGCTACAGGCCTGATAAACTGATGCTATGTCTACCGAGGGGATACCACAAGGTCAGCATTATCACTGGCTAATAGGAAGGAAGGAAGGAAGGAAGGAAAGAATAACCATGTCTGTATGTACCAGGCTAGGGATCGGGTTAGTGTGTTTATGTACCAGGTTAGGGATAGGGTTAGTGTGTATATGTACCAGGTTAGGGATAGGGTGTGTATATACCAGGTTAGGGATAGGGTTAGTGTGTATATGTACCAGGTTAGGGTTAGTGTGTGTATGTACCAGGTTAGGGTTAGTGTGTGTATGTACCAGGTTAGGGATAGGGTTAGTGTGTGTATGTACTAGGTTAGGGATAGGGTTAGTGTGTATATGTACCAGGTTAGGGTTAGGGTTAGTGTGTGTATGTACCAGGTTAGGGTTAGGGTGTGTGTGTGTGTGTGTGTACCAGGTTAGGGTTAGGGTTAGCGTGTGTATGTACCAGGTTAGGGTTAGGATGTGTATGTACCAGGTTAGGGATAGGGTGTGTCAGTATGTACCAGGATGGGGTTAGGGTTAGGGTGTGTCAGTATGAACCAGGATGGGTTAGGGTTAGGGTGTGTCAGTATGTACCAGGTTAGGGTTAGGGTTAGGGTTAGGTTTAGTTACCAGGATGGGTTAGGGTTAGGTTTAGGGTTAGGGTTAGGGTTAGATTTAGTTACCAGGATGGGTTAGGGTTAGGGTGTGTCAGTATGAACCAGGATGGGTTAGGGTTAGGGTGTGTCAGTATGTACCAGTATAGGGTTAGGGTTAGGGTTAGGTTTAGTTACCAGGATGGGTTAGGGTTAGGTTTAGTTACCAGGATGGGTTAGGGTTAGATTTAGTTACCAGGATGGGTTAGGGTTAGGGTGTGTCAGTATGTACCAGAATAGGGTTAGGGTTAGGTTTAGTTACCAGGATGGGCTTGTTGTCTTTGTAAGTGATGGCCTGCCATTCAATCCCTTCTTCTTTGTACTCGTTCTGCTCCATTAGAAAGATGTGCTGAGGGTGACAAACGGTCAAAACAAACATCACCAAGAGATGATATTATACCATCTATAGGAAACGCGTATGGTTCTACAAGTGTGTTTAACATAATTACATAACAATAACATCATTCTTTCCAAAAAGGCCACACCACCAGCCGTTCCACCAGCCCTGCCTTAGGCCTGTTCAGAAGCTTGCCATATGAAATGACAGAGCTGCTGTCTGGAGCCGTGGATATTAAAACAGATTTACATTAAAAACAGATTTATATTTATGTATACCCACGCTGCTGTGGGTCCAACAACAACAGGGCTGGAGTCATTAGGGAGGGGGGTAGGAAAGTCACCACATCTTTTGTTACATTTTCCATGAGTAATGTGTTCTGTGTGTGTGTGTGTGTGTGTGTGTGTGTCCGACAAGAAAACTTTTTCTAGAGGGTTCTATTTTTAAAAAGTTATGTTACCAAAGGAACACCAGCCTAGTGTCTATAACAGCGTGTGGTTAAGCATCACACTATGTAGGCTGTCTGATCTGAAAGAAAAAACATTTTCATAGTCTTCATCCTAAATTCAACACTACACTACAACACATTCAAATATAAACACTTCTTGAAAAAGTGTTTCCTTAACGTAATCTCAAAACCTATTACATACTCAAAACATCTAACAGTGGTGTGTTTTAAACAGTTTAGAATGCTAAAACGTGTGACAGTGGTGTGTTTTTAAACAGTTTAGAATGCTAAAACGTGCGACAGTGGTGTGTTTTTAAACAGTTTAGGATGTTAAAACGTGTGACAGTGGTGTGTTTTTAAACAGTTTAGGATGTTAAAACGTGTGACAGTGGTGTGTTTTTAAACAGTTTAGGATGTTAAAACGTGTGACAGTGGTGTGTTTTTAAACAGTTTAGGATGTTAAAACGTGTGACAGTGGTGTGTTTTTAATAGGAATGTCACGAGAACCGATACTTTGGTACCAAGTCGATGCCAAAATTCTAAAAACGTGACGGTACTCGTTTTCTACAGCACCGAAGGTACCGGCTACAGTTATGTAAGCGAACAAACACCAGCAAAAAGACGTGGCTTTGGTTGTACATTGGCACGCTGTGTAGCCCTTTTTTTCTAGCTAAAATCTCTAATGTTAGAACAACCCCAAGTAAACATCTGTAATGTTTTGTCACGAAGTGTTTGGCTCAATCCAAAATGGTTTTGCCTCCCCTGCTGGAAGCTACCGCAAACTCAAATAAAAAATTTAACAAAATGAACAAGCAGGCCTATAGATAGGCAATCGGCTAAAAAGAAACAAAACAAGCAAGAAAAGTTTGCTTTCTCTTGAAGTATGCTGTGTCCTCCCCTGTATAGCGAACTTTTCCTGTAGCTGTAGTAGTTTACACCCCAATGCAGCAGGAGCACATTTGACTCTCATTGTGATCTCGCTTTGATGTGTTATAAAATGTGCGCGTATGTTTCTTTTTATAATTATATAAATAGGCCTATTTTTTGGTAATGTTAATAGTTGTTTATTTTAAATATGCCTGGTACTTTCCCGTCACGCATCCTCCAGACTTTAGCCGGGAGAACTCCGGAATAATTCCATCCATCCATCCATTTTCCGCCGCTTATCCGGGGCAGAGTCACGGTGGCAGCAGGCTCAGCAGGGTATTCTAGCCGTCCCTATCCCCAGCAACGCTTTCCAGATCCTCTCGCCAGCGTGTTCTGGGTCTACCCTGGGGTCTCCTACCAGTAGGGCGTGCCCGGAAAACCTCCAATGGGAGGCGCTCAGGAGGTATCCTAATCAGATGCCCTTACCACCTCATCTGGCTCCTTTCGACGCGAAGGAGCAGCGGCTCTACTCCGAGCTCCCTCCGGATGACCAAGCTCTTTACTCTATCCTTAAGGCTGAGCCCAGCCACCCTACGGAGGAAACACATTTCAGCCGCTTGTACTTGCGATCTTATTCTTTCGGTCACTACCCAAAGCTCATGACCATAGGTGAGGGTTGGAACGTAGACTGACTGGTAAATCGCGAGTTTCGCCTTTCGGCTCAGCTCCTTCTTCACCACGACGGTCCGGTATAACGCCCGCATTACTGCTGATGCTGCACGAATCCGCCTGTCAATTTTACGCTCCATTTTTCCCTCACTCGTGAACAAGAACCCGAGATACTTGAACTCCCTCGCTTGGGGCAGCAACTCAATCCCAACGCGGAGAGAGCAGTCCACCGTTTTCTGGCAGAGAACCATGGCCTCAGACTTGGAGGTGCTGACTCTCATCCCGACCGCTTCACACTCAGCTGCAAACCGCTCCAGTGCATGCTGAAGGTCACACTCTGAAGAAGCCAACAGAACCACATCCGGAATAATTCGCTAGTTTAAACAGCGCCAGCCTAGTCTACGTTGGTTTTTGATTTCCTTCTAAGCTTTTATATCTCATTCATTCGTTTTCACAAGAACCACCACATTAGTTGAAAACGAAAGTAAATATACACCCCCCACGCTCCCACAATGCCACATCTTAAAGCAACAGGCTTTATCTTTAGGTAAGTATACATACACGCTCCCACAATGCCACATCTTAAAGTAACAGGCTTTATCTTTTTGACATCATATCTCTAAAGGCCTATTTATTATTTCCATGTTTTTCATGTCTTGGCCGGGTATTGCAATTGAAAGGATGTGCTAATGAATGACAGGGTGACTGTATAGATGTGAATGACAGGGTGACTGTATAGATGACAGGGTGACTGTATAGATGACAGGGTGACTGTATAGATGACAGGGTGACTGTATAGATGTGAATGACAGGGTGACTGTATAGATGACAGGGTGATTGCATAGATGTGAATGACAGGGTGACTGTATAGATGTGAATGACAGGGTGATTGCATAGATGTGAATGACAGGGTGATTGCATAGATGTGAATGACAGGGTGACTGTATAGATGTGAATGACAGGGTGACTGTATAGATGACAGGGTGACTGTATAGATGTGAATGACAGGGTGACTGTATAGATGTGAATGACAGGGTGACTGTATAGATGACAGGGTGACTGTATAGATGTGAATGACAGGGTGACTGTATAGATGTGAATGACAGGGTGACTGTATAGATGACAGGGTGATTGCATAGATGTGAATGACAGGGTGACTGTATAGATGTGAATGACAGGGTGACTGTATAGATGACAGGGTGACTGTATAGATGTGAATGACATGGTGATTGCATAGATGTGAATGACAGGGTGACTGTATAGATGACAGGGTGACTGTATAGATGACAGGGTGACTGTATAGATGACAGGGTGACTGTATAGATGACAGGGTGACTGTATAGATGTGAATGACATGGTGATTGCATAGATGTGAATGACAGGGTGACTGTATAGATGACAGGGTGACTGTATAGATGTGAATGACAGGGTGATTGCATAGATGACAGGGTGACTGTATAGATGTGAAAGTGTGAGGTGAGACTTGATACTGGCTGGTGACGTACATGATTGAAGAAGAACTGAAGCTGCTCATTGGCCAGGTTGATGCACAGCTGCTCAAATCGGTTCACCGCAAAATTTTCAAACCCAAAGATGTCAAGGATGCCTGGAATGAAGTTTTGAAAGATCAACATCAAGAAAAATATTACACATTATAAACTTGGAAGAAAGTTGTGTTACTATCTACACACAGTATACTCTGTACATATTTATAGTCCCTGTTTATAATGTTTTATCTTTTAGTTTTAACTCACCTATTTCAGCGAGCTCCACATCAAGGTTTACGTCTGGAGTCAGAAGTTCGTTAATCTTACTGACAATCCAGCCAAATACTCTGCCATAAGCCACCTTGGCTATGGAGTCCCTGGCATCTGCAAACGCAAACAGCAGGTATGTACATCATTTATAATTATAATAACAGGAGATTATTGGTAAGTACGACAAATAATACTCATTAAGCAAACATGTGGACGATGTCGCTAGTTTTGCTGAACTTTCAGACCAATCTATTATTCAATCACATTCCAATTTCCACATCTAAGATTAAACTTTCAGACCAATCTATTATTCAATCACATTCCAATTTCCACATCTAAGCTTAAACTTTCAGGCAAAGGTATGCACGTGACAGAAATTGCGAGTGTATCTGTTGGTACAGTGCGTATATGCGAGTGTATTTGTTGGTACAGTGCGTATATGCGAGTGTATCTGCTGGTACAGTGCGTATATGGGAGTGTATCTGCTGGTACAGTGCGTATATGCGAGTGTATCTGCTGGTACAGTGCGTATATGCGAGTGTATCTGTTGGTACAGTGCGTATATGCGAGTGTATCTGTTGGTACAGTGCGTATATGCGAGTGTATCTGCTGGTACAGTGCGTATATGCGAGTGTATCTGCTGGTACAGTGCGTATATGCGAGTGTATCTGCTGGTACAGTGCGTATATGCGAGTGTATCTGTTAGTACAGTGCGTATATGCGAGTGTATTTGTTAGTACAGTGCGTATTTGAATGCACTTGTAAGTAGCTGGAGTGAAGTAACAACGCTAGTGACTAATTGAGTGAGAAGTGAAAATATTTGTGTGTGTGTGTGTGTGTGTGTGTGTGTGTGTGTGTGTGTGTGTGTGTGTACTTACCCTCAGCCTGCTGCTGGTTGTGCAGTCTGCGGATGGCCTCTCCTCGTGTCACAGACAGGGTGCATGTCAGACTCCTCAGCAGCTCCTCCTCCTGCACCCCAAACTGACCCTGGAACAATAGAATACAATAGAATATAGTGTAATAGAATAGAACCCAAAACATCTATTCATCTATTACCATACAGACATATATACACAACCTATTTAGTTTTCCAGGGCTCCAAAAAGAAGGTTTTTCTTACTGGAACTGAAGGGTTTAAACTGAACTACTATGGTCCAAACCTCATCATCGCGCTAGGAGTCAGGACCATTAAACCCAGTTTGGGTACAGGTTAGCTCCTCTGTGTGAGAGGGGCACTAGGAGTCAGGACCATTAAGCCCAGTTTGGGTACAGGTTAGCTCCTCTGTGTGAGAGGGGCTCTAGGAGTCAGGACCACTAAGCCCAGTTTGGGTACAGGCTAGCTCCTCTGTGTGAGAGGGGCACTAGGAGTCAGGACCATTAAGCCCAGTTTGGGTACAGGCTAGCTCCTCTGTGTGAGAGGGGCTCTAGGAGTCAGGACCATTAAGCCCAGTTTGGGTACTGGTTAGCTCCTCTGTGTGAGAGGGGCTCTAGGAGTCAGGACCATTAACCCCAGTTTGGGTACAGGTTAGCTCCTCTGTGTGAGAGGGGCTCTAGGAGTCAGGTCCACTAAGCCTAAATATAGCATGACCTTTACTAATGCTGCTGTTAGAGTCTTATCAGCCTGGACCAGACATCCAGGCTTAATGAAAGAGGGGGTGGGGATGGGGGGTCGTAACCCACTGTGAATGACTGCATGTACACAGTACCACACTCCTACACTGACACACACACACCCCCACACCCCCCCCCAGCGGTTGGCATCTGTGTGTGCTCTAAAAGTCAAAGGTCAATGTGTGAGTAGGAGGAACTTATAAGGATGAGTTCAACATACACTATGACGCTATCTAATTAAGCATGAGTGCACAGGGCTGATAACAGCAGTCATTACCCTGACAAACATTAGTCACAGGGGTCATCCTCCACTTACAAGAAGATTCACGTTTTAGCATTTCCTACAAAAAGCTTCCACTGGAACCACAAGGTTTATGACTCATGGATCAAGATGGAGCCATCCTGTGGTCAGTAATTTTCAGATCAGCGCTAGACTGCACTCAATAGCTACAACAGAAAAAGGTGGCCATATTCTATTAAGAAGGTGAGTATGTTACAGAACAAAGGTGACCAACGGCACTATCTAGTTCCTCAGCAGCGTGCGGCCTGCAGTCCTGTGAGGTAGGTAGCCCCTGTTAGTCTGGGTAGACAGCCCCTGTTAGTTTGGGTAGGTAGTCCCTGTTAGTTTGGGTTAGGGGTAGTTTGGGTAGGTAGCCCGTTAGTTTGGGTTAGGTGTAGTTTGGGTAGGTAGTCCCTGTTAGTTTGGGTAGGTAGCCCCTGTTGGTTTGGGTAGGTAGGCCCTGTTGGTTTGGGTAGGTAGGCCCTGTTGGTTTGGGTAGGTAGGCCCTGTTGGTTTGGGTAGGAAGGCCCTGTTGGTTTGGGTAGGAAGGCCCTGTTGGTTTGGGTAGGTAGGCCCTGTTGGTTTGGGTAGGTAGGCCCTGTTGGTTTGGGTAGGTAGGCCCTGTTGGTTTGGGTAGGTAGGCCCTGTAAGTTTTGATAGGTAGACCCTGTTGATTTGGGTAGGTAGGCCCTGTAAGTTTTGGTAGGTAGACCCTGTTAGTTTGGGCTAGGGTTAGGGTGAGGTTGGTAGCTCCTGTAACAATATGGTGTCTGATGGACTATGTAGAGCGTCATTTCTAACCTCTAAACTGACCTCCGTATAACCATAAGGAAACAGTATGGAATAGCAAACAACTACCTCCCTTTCACCATCAGCGCAACAGTCAAACCAGGACAAAGGTTTGTTTTATTGGTTTATAAGCTCATCTGACAAAGCCTCTTCTTGAAACCCAAGGGCTTTGAAACATCGCTCCTGTCTCATTCTGTTTCTACACCTTTTCATTCATGTTTGGCTTCCTCACAATGAATCTATGAATCTATTAAACAAAAAAACATTTAAAGACAAACAACCACTGTCAACATTTGTTTAAACCCTAAATAAAAAATTGTTTTATTGCCAAGTAGCTTTCAGTCAACAGATGTATTTACAAAGCGACAGAGCGACATAGAGAAGGTCTGCAGTGAAAGCATTGAGCCAGCCCAGAGAGACAAAGCAGCTCTGTTATTGGAAAACACTATTAGAAATACAGTCGAGGCAGACAAGACCACCACACAAAGACAGAGTAAGAAAACCAACTGATTTAGAGTAGTGTAGAGAATTACGTCTTTGGAATGTGTGCGTCCTTCCATATTGACCACAGGATTTTTGCCAAGACAGAGACAGAGACAGAGACAGAGACAGAGACAGAGACAGACAGAGACAGAGACAGAGACAGAGACAGAGACAGAGACAGAGACAGAGACAGAGAGACAGACAGACAGACAGAGACAGAGACAGACAGACAGACAGAGACTACACTTACGGCTGTGGCTTTGAGCCAGCCCACTGTCTGACTAGTGACTTTGAGGGTGTCCTTCTCTGTGGGTTCAAACGCAATGTTGCCTAGTGACAGGATGCCCGCCAGGATGGTCATCATGTCCACTTTCTCCTGCAACACGATAAGGGTTAGGGTTAGGGTAACGCAGGGGTCAGCAGAGAACTTATTATCCACCCATCCGTCCACTCATCCATCCATCCATCCGTCAACTCATCCATCCATCCATCCGTCAACTCATCCATCCATCCATCCATCCATCCATCCGTTAACTCATCCATCCATCCACGCAGTAAAATAAAATCCTCCTACTTTCTTTGATCTATTCCTTCTTTCATTACATTCATAACATTTCATTGGTTTAGTTCCTTGAATATTTCAGTGCTTTGTGACTTCATAACCCAGTAATGAATTATATATAGTGCAACTGTGCCCTGACAGCATCCTTATATAACAATATACAGTGACACACTTAGTCTGAGGGTCCTACCTGCTCCCCTAACCCTAACCCTAACCCTAACCCTAACCCTAACCAGAACAGGTGAACTGGTTAGTCTGAGGGTCCTACCTGGTGAACTGGTTAGTCTGAGGGTCCTACCTGGTGAACTGGTTAGTCTGAGGGTCCTACCTGGTGAACTGGTTAGTCTGAGGGTCCTACCTGGTGAACTGGTTAGTCTGAGGGTCCTACCTGGTGAACTGGTTAGTCTGAGGGTCCTACCTGGTGAACTGGTTAGTCTGAGGGTCCTACCTGGTAAACTGGTTAGTCTGAGGGTCCTACCTGGTGAACTGGTTAGTCTGAGGGTCCTACCTGGTGAACTGGTTAGTCTGAGGGTCCTACCTGGTGAACTGGTTAGTCTGAGGGTCCTACCTGGTGAACTGGTTAGTGTGAGGGTCCTACCTGGTGAACTGGTTAGTGTGAGGGTCCTACCTGGTGAACTGGTTAGTGTGAGGGTCCTACCTGGTGAACTGGTTAGTCTGAGGGTCCTACCTGGTGAACTGGTTAGTGTGAGGGTCCTACCTGGTGAACTGGTTAGTCTGAGGGTCCTACCTGCTCCCCTAACCCTAACCCTAACCAGAACAGGTGAACTGGTTAGTGTGAGGGTCCTACCTGGTGAACTGGTTAGTGTGAGGGTCCTACCTGGTGAACTGGTTAGTCTGAGGGTCCTACCTGGTGAACTGGTTAGTCTGAGGGTCCTACCTGGTGAACTGGTTAGTCTAAGGGTCCTACCTGGTGAACTGGTTAGTGTGAGGGTCCTACCTGGTGAACTGGTTAGTGTGAGGGTCCTACCTGGTAAACTGGTTAGTCTGAGGGTCCTACCTCCTCCCCTAACCCTAACCCTAACCAGAACAGGTGAACTGGTTAGTGTGAGGGTCCTACCTGGTGAACTGGTTAGTGTGAGGGTCCTACCTGGTGAACTGGTTAGTGTGAGGGTCCTACCTGGTGAACTGGTTAGTGTGAGGGTCCTACCTGGTGAACTGGTTAGTCTGAGGGTCCTACCTGCTCCCCTAACCCTAACCCTAACCAGAACAGGTGAACTGGTTAGTCTGAGGGTCCTACCTGGTGAACTGGTTAGTGTGAGGGTCCTACCTGGTGAACTGGTTAGTGTGAGGGTCCTACCTGGTGAACTGGTTAGTCTGAGGGTCCTACCTGGTGAACTGGTTAGTCTGAGGGTCCTACCTGGTGAACTGGTTAGTCTAAGGGTCCTACCTGGTAAACTGGTTAGTCTGAGGGTCCTACCTGGTGAACTGGTTAGTCTGAGGGTCCTACCTGGTGAACTGGTTAGTCTGAGGGTCCTACCTGGTGAACTGGTTAGTCTGAGGGTCCTACCTGGTGAACTGGTTAGTCTAAGGGTCCTACCTGGTGAACTGGTTAGTGTGAGGGTCCTACCTGGTGAACTGGTTAGTGTGAGGGTCCTACCTGGTGAACTGGTTAGTCTGAGGGTCCTACCTGGTGAACTGGTTAGTGTGAGGGTCCTACCTGGTGAACTGGTTAGTGTGAGGGTCCTACCTGGTGAACTGGTTAGTGTGAGGGTCCTACCTGGTAAACTGGTTAGTGTGAGGGTCCTACCTGGTGAACTGGTTAGTCTGAGGGTCCTACCTCCTCCCCTAACCCTAACCCTAACCAGAACAGGTGAACTGGTTAGTGTGAGGGTCCTACCTGGTGAACTGGTTAGTGTGAGGGTCCTACCTGGTGAACTGGTTAGTCTGAGGGTCCTACCTGGTGAACTGGTTAGTCTGAGGGTCCTACCTGGTGAACTGGTTAGTGTGAGGGTCCTACCTGGTGAACTGGTTAGTGTGAGGGTCCTACCTGGTAAACTGGTTAGTCTGAGGGTCCTACCTCCTCCCCTAACCCTAACCCTAACCAGAACAGGTGAACTGGTTAGTGTGAGGGTCCTACCTGGTGAACTGGTTAGTGTGAGGGTCCTACCTGGTGAACTGGTTAGTGTGAGGGTCCTACCTGGTGAACTGGTTAGTGTGAGGGTCCTACCTGGTGAACTGGTTAGTGTGAGGGTCCTACCTGCTCCTCAAAGCCCACCATGTCCATGGCGTTACACACAGTGCTGTACTTCTCACTCCAGGTTCTCACAGTCTCCTCTGAGCCATACCAGCTGTTCAGATACCTGCCGGGACAGACACAGGGGTGGGATAAGAACAGAGACAAGCTGGGACTCAACAACCCCCCCCCCCCCCATGATAACGCAAACCCTGCCCCCCCCCATGAAGGTAACTCAAACCCTGGTGCCCCCCCATGAAGATAACTCAAACCCTGGTGCCCCCCCCATGAAGATAATTCAAGCCCCCTATATGTAATACCCATATGCCCCAGTTCCATGAAAAGCTAATTTCTAGGAGAATAAAAAAACAGAACAGCTTAGAACAGTAAACAGTGACAAGGTGTGTCTAGTCACACACACACACACACACACACACACACACACACACACACACACACACACACACACACACACACACACACACACACACACACACACACACACACACACACACACACACACACACACACACACACACACACACACACACACACACACACACACACGATGGGTGTTGACTCTATGACAAGTGTACTTGTATTGCAGCTGGTAAGTTGCTTTGGATCTTGTTGTAATACAATTCCTGATTTTGACAAGGATATATTCTGACAAGAGCCACTGGCATGTTAGTGGGATAAAGGCCTTTACCACATTTCACAAGGCAGGCAGAATGAGTGCCAATCCCTTTTGATATACTATCTGCTATTGATGTTAAGGACAAAGGGTGTGACCTTTGGTTCTGTTGTGATTGAAACTGAATAGTCAAAGTAATCATCAATAAACAAATACAGTGATACTGGGAGTGAACAGAAACACACCTTTGTGCTATCAAGCTGCTGATTGGTCAGGGCTGTGACAGGTAGGGCCTTCATACCTTTGTGCTATCAAGCTGCTGATTGGTCAGGGCTGTGGCATCAAACATGCTTAGATTCGGATGGACCAGATGTTGATGTCTAAATTATCTCATTCCAGACGGGCAGAGAATTAGGATTAGGGTTTCAGCCTCATGGAGGCCATGTCCCACAGTGATGACATCATCACAGAGTGCCCACCTGTACTGCGCGGGGTCCAGGAGACCGTACATGTCCTTGTCGGCTGGGGAGATGCCTGCTAGCATGCAGTAGAAGATGTGGAAGTTCCTCTCTCCTTCGTCCTGCTGCACCACGCGAGACTTCTCCAACAGGTACTCGTTGATTTTAGCTCCTTTTACTGTTGTGGGTGGACCAGAGTAAGTGTGATAGAAATACACACAGAAAATACAGACATTCCTCTGTTTGTGGAATGAGGAACAGACACACACAGCATGTTTTCAAACAGGTTCTGTTCATGGAATGACGCACGCACACACGCACACACACACACACACACACACACACACACACACACACACCTGATGAGTTGTGAAAGCGTAGCTGAATGTACTTCCCAAAGCGACTGCTGTTGTCGTTCATCACAGTCTGGGCATTACCAAAGGCTTCCAGCAGGGGGTTCACCTAGACCGAAACACAAACATGTCATGTTTTAAATTACACTTCGATGCATTACTGATCAAACCCAGTGTTAATTTTGCTAACGAAAATTTGGACTAAAAGTATTCGTTGACAACCTTTTTACATGACTACACTGTAACGACAACGTAAATTTAAAAAAATATTGCAGACGAAAATTAATACGATATCTCTGCTCATTATACCCTGAAGAATTTTAGACGACACGAAATAGCTAGCTTTGTTCACGCGGACAACCTAGAGTGAAGTTGCTGTCTCAAGGCATTGAATGTTTTACTTTTTAATTTAACGATTAATTTAATTGAATGACAAATTCCCCTTGCCTTCATGCATCTTTCTCAATTGAAGTTAATTTTTCCCTGCTCTGAGTCTGTGTATGTCCGCGTAATGTTGAGCAAATGCAAGGCCACTACAGTATAATTTGAACAAGCTAACGTAACCTTGTGAGAGCTCCAAATCTAGCTAAAACCCCGCAGTTTCTGCCAAGATAAATCTAAATTATATGACTGATTCGACAGCATTTGGAAAACTTAACGTTACGTGTCATTTTGCCTGTTCTCGCTTTGGAAGCAGTGGCACTCACCTCAGAGCGGTGATAACTTTATCATTCAGTTTAGCCATGTTGCATAGGCTAGTTACGGTTAACATCAGGATTACGGTTAACATCAGCCACTGCCCTCTTGTTGCGTAGGGCGCCGCGTGTAGCCTACTGTTCAAGTGGTTGCATGTGTGCATACAAACCAGAGCCATTTATGTTAATTCCCGCCGCCTTTTAAATTTGGTTTTTAGTTTATTTTTAGTTATTTTACCTGATTTTACTGTGTGATTTTAGTGTTTTAGTATTTTAATTATATTCTATTTTTTACTGTTATTTTTCTTGTAAAGCACCTTGTAACCCTGTTTTGAAAGGCTCTATATAAATAAAGGTATTATGATGATGATGATGATGATGATGATGATCTTCATCCGCTTTGTCCGGGGTCGGGTCGCGGAGGTAGCAGTTCCAGCAGGGCATCCCAAACTTCCCTTTCCCGGGCCTCATTTACCAGCTCTGACTGGGGGATTCCAAGGCGTTCCCAGGCCAGTGTGGAGATATAATCCCTCCACCTGGTCCTAGGTCTGCCCCGCGGCCTCCGCCCAGCTGGATGTGCCTGGAACACCTCCCTAGGGAGGCGGCCAGGTGGCATCCTTACTAGATGCTTGAACCACCTCAACTGGCTCCTTTCTACGCAAAGAAGCAGCGGCTCTACTCCGAGTCCCTCACGAATGGCTGAACTTCTCACCCTATCCCTAAGGGAGATGCCAGCCACCCTCCGGAGGAAACTCATTTCCGCCGCTTGTATCCGCGATCTCGTTCTTTCGGTCATGACCCACCCTTCATGACCATAGGTAAGAGTAGGAACGAAGATAGACCGGTAGATTGAGAGCTTTGCCTTCTGGCTCAGCTCTCTCTTCGTCACAACGGTGCGATAAAGCGACTGCAATACCGCACCCGCTGCTCCAATTCTCCAGCCCATATCTCGTTCCATTTTCCCCTCACTCGAGAACAAGACCCCGAGATACTTGAACTCCTTCACTTGGGGTAAAGACTCATTCCCTACTTGGAGAAGACAATCCATTGGTTTCCTGCTGAGAACCATGGCCTCAGATTTGGAGGTGCTGATCCTCATCCCAGCCGCTTCACACTCGGCTACGAACCGATCCAATGAGTGCTGCAAGTCGCAGACCGATGATGCCATCAGGAACACATCATCTGCAAAAAGCAGTGATGCAATCCTCTGCCCACCAACCCGCAGCCCCCAGATTATGATTATAATCATAATAATAATATAATAATAAAAATCTAATTAAAAATATAAAAAATATTATTATTATTATTATTATCTAGATTGTGTTTCAGTCTGACTGCTACCACACCATCTAGACTGTGCTTTATAAACACACATGGCCCAAGGCTGACACCAGGAGACTCAGTGAATGTACCCCAGCACTGAAAGAGAACGTTGTACCCATAATGCCACACAGGATCCACACCCTGGCCACAAAGAACCTCTGTTTAGTTCCTTTCTGGAGCAAGGCTGTTCAACTGAAACCCACAAGGTCAATCAATTGTGCATATCTGAAACTTGCTTCAAAAAAAACAAGCAAAAGGTTTGATGTTTCTGCAAAGATAGACCCTTTTCAACACTAAATACACTTTGCTAGCAGTGCTGCCAACACCACAACACTGGTGAGAGGAGCCAGTAACACAGGATTTCCTATCCATCTTACAGACAACTCCTTCAAACTGCTGCCCACATAGGCTACTCCATAAGAGGCGCTTTACAGACCTGCCTAACCAAAAGGTCAACAGTGGTTGGAAACAGAACCAAAAGGTCAACAGTGGTTGGAAACAGAATCTTTGGGGCTCTGGTCCTTTATGTGTTCTCTGGAAAGGCCTACCCTGGCAGAATAGGTACAAGCAGCAAATCTTATCCGAAACCACCTAGCTATTAATACCATTATTCAAACCGGTTCCCTCATCCACTTTTAATAGCATCAACCTTCAGTCCATAATCAACATCCACTCAAACAGGATGGAAATGCTCACTCTTCTCTCTCTGTGTGCTAGAAGGGACAGACAGGGAAAAACCTCCAATCATTATTTTAACATCAATATAAAACAACTTTACCCTTTGAACAAGAAGATGTGAATAAACACTGATGAATGCTAGTGTGTCCCACCCTAAACTATTATGATAACAAACACTGTCTCTTTCACATAACAGCGGGGGTTTCTTCTTTGTAGAAAGGTATATAATGAGCGAGATTATAGTTATATATAATATTATAGTTATATATAGTATTATAGTATATGTATATAGGGTCCTTCATGTCACTGCTTCTCTACAATGAAGTGTGGATGAGCAAACAAAGACACAGAATTACTGGTTATTTAAAATGGACTAGAGCGTGAATCGTACCCGTCAGTTACAGGAGCTAATCCAAACCAGTGATCATCACAGCCACGTGTAAACTTCAGTCTCCAATCACCTGACTCAATAAAATAGTGTTGCAAAACAAACCCACCTCCATCCCGTTCAACTATGACCTGCTGAAACAAACCCACATACATCCCTTTGAACTATGACCTGCAGAAACAGACCCACCTCCATCCCTTTCAACTATGACCTGCTGAAACAGACCCACCTCCATCCCTTTCAACTATGACCTGCTAAAACAGACCCACCTCTATTTGAACTATGACCTGCTGAAACAGGCCCACCTCTATTTGAACTATGACCTGCAGAAACAGACCCACCTCTATTTGAACTATGACCTGCAGAAACAGACCCACCTCTATTTGAATTATGACCTGCAGAAACAGACCCACCTCTACTTGAACTATGACCTGCAGAAACAGACCCACCTCCCTCCCTTTGAACAATGACCTGCTGAAACAGACCCACCTCTATTTGAACTATGACCTGCTGAAACAGACCCACCCCTATTTGAACTATGACCTTCAGAAACAGACCCACCTCCCTCCCTTTGAACTATGACCTGCTGAAACAGGCCCACCTGTATTTGAACTATGACCTGCTAAAACAGGCCGACCTCCCTCCCTTTGAACAATGACCTGCTGAAACAGACCCACCTCTATTTGAACTATGACCTGCTGAAACAGACCCACCTCTATTTGAACTATGACCTGCTGAAACAGACCCACCCCTATTTGAAGCTTGGAGAAATGGAGGAGGAGGCTGGAGAAGTTTGTGTGATTACAGTCAGACAGCCGTGGCACGCTGATATGTTTTGTGCTTTTCAAAATGGTGGGAGCTTCCACTTGAGGTCCGTGGGTTAACACTACAAACTGACATTTATTTCGTAAACCACAAGAACCTCTAAAAATAAACCTATACAAGGCTTAGTCTAAAAACGGAAACAGTCTTGGTGAGTTGTCCAGCAACTTGGACATATTTTGACCTCAGCCTAAAGGGAGACCAGGCGTATGGACCACACCGCAAGTCCAAAGAACAGACACGTAGCCTGCATGACAACATATCTAATAATCACAAAGCTGCATCACATTACCTCTAAGATATGACAACTAAAAACCAGTTTGTTATCTGACCCAGCCTAGAGGTAAAAAATCACCCATTCACCATGCAGTAACTACTATCTGGATTACTGCAAATTTATGAACAGAGCCAGCTCTGATTCTGTGCTTAGTGCAACCCTGAAAAACAGCCTCAACTACATGAACCATACAACTGATAGCAAAGCAGACAAATCAACAGGGAGGAAATAGAAAAGGCATGCTGCAGTAAGTAAAAGTAGATCCCTCAATACATACAATGTATGAAGAGTTTGAATCCACATAAACTAAAGTGTGTGTGCTAAGCCTTACAGAGTGCCTCCAACTTATAGACGCCAGACAAAAGAAGAATTAGTTAGTTCCACCTTAGGACAACAAACTATTACCTAAGGATTGACCTCTAATTTAATTTCCTCAAAACCGAGTCGTTTCCCTCAGTGAGAGAAAGCCGATATGTGAGCCTAATATCCGGCTAGAAAGTAACCAAACTGCATCATGTAAACTCTGTTGTACACTGCTCTGTGTGCAAAGAACACCAAGTGTCAACCAGACATTTTAAATGTTAAGTGCTGCACAGCAAAGCTGGAATGTAAAATTGGGCATGTAAGATCCTGCGATCAAAGAAAGCGCATTCTCCTGAAGGTGTGGCAGTAGCTCCAGTCAGGTGCTAGTGCTGTAGGCCAGGCAACACCATCGGTTTAGGGTTCCCTTGTGGAAAACACAAGATGTTTTTATTGAACATTAAATGGTATTCATAAAAAAATACAAATAAAAAGAATGATACAGAAAGAAAAACACAGACTGTCAGAAAAAACAAACCAGAACCACTACACAAACCAAACCAGAACCACTACACAAACCAAACCAGAACCACTACACAAACCAAACCAAAACCACTACAAACCAAACCAGAACCACTACACAAACCAAACCAAAACCACTACACAAACCAAACCAGAACCACTACACAAACCAAACCAGAACCACTACACAAACCAAACCAAAACCACTACACAAACCAAACCAGAACCACTACACAAACCAGAACCACTACACAAACCAAATCACTACACAAACCAAACCACTACACAAACCAAACCACTACACACAACCCCCCAGTGTGTTTTTACAACCCATTTGGAGACAAGTTTCCTGTACATGCTGATAGACCTCCTGTTTCAAAGTTTAAATGATAGCAAAGCTTACATACTCCTAATCACACTATGTCAACTCAGAATTCACATATTTTCAAAACCTTACAAATGGGGACATTTTGTTTGGCAGAGTGACGCACTTGTTGCACACATACCATTGTTGAGTGGATGTTCCTTTGGCATGGCTCACCAGAGGAATGCTACTGTAAACTGGATGGGGAAGAACCTTGTCTTTGTGTTGCTGGTCTTAAGAGGAGAATTGCTGCCCGTCAGGCAGGGTAATGGTGTAGGTATGACACACACACACACACACACGCACACACACGCTGCTCCTCAGGCAGGGTAATGGTGTAGGTATGACACACACAGAGTGGCACTCCCACACTTAACACCATCTTTGTGGTTCCACATCCAGTAAGAGCAGTGGATGAGTATCACTGTAGACAGAGCAGAATGCCACAGTCTCTTACCTGCAGAATGTCACAGTCTCTTACCTGCAGAATGTGTAGCCACAGTCTCTTACCTGCAGAATCTGCTGTTCTAGCTGGGTGTTGGCTTTAGACAGCTCCATGATCTGGCGCAGCAGTAGTTTGGTGCTCTCCGTCTTCCCTGCTCCACTCTCCCCACTGAAACACACAACGGGCCCTACTATTAGAATAGCTGCCTTATTAGAAAAACATACTTTACAACAAGAGTATAACAAATGGCATAGTGATTACAGTACACTATGAAGACTATCAGGGTTACAGCCTACAGTACACTATGAAGACTATCAGGGTTACAGCCTGCAGTACACTATGAGGACTTTTAAGGTTACAGCCTACAGTACACTATGAGGACTATCAGGGTTAAAGTCTACAGTACACTATGGGGACTATCAGGGTAGAATGGTTACAGTACACTATGGGGACTATCAGGGTAGAATGGTTACAGTACACTATGGGGACTATCAGGGTAAAATGGTTACAGTACACTATGGGGACTATCAAGGTTACAGCCTACAGTACACTATGAAGACTATCAGGGTTACAGCCTGCAGTACACTATGAGGACTATTAAGGTTACAGCCTACAGTACACTATGTGAACCTTCAGGGTTACAGCCTACAGTACACTATGGGGACTATCAGGGTAGAATGGTTACAGTACATTATGGGGACTATCAGGGTTACAGCCTACAGTACACTATGGGGACTAACAGGGTAGAATGGTTACAGTACACTATGGGGACTATCAGGGTAAAATGGTTACAGTACACTATGGGGACTATCAAGGTTACAGCCTACAGTACACTATGGGGACTATCAGGGTAGATTGGTTACAGTACACTATGGGGACTATCAGGGTAAAATGGTTACAGTACACTATGGGGACTATCAGGGTTTCAGTCTACAGTACACTATGGAGACTATCAGGGTAGAATGGTTACAGTACACTATGGGGACTATCAGGGTTACAGTCTACAGTACACTATGGGGACTATCAGGGTAGATTGGTTACAGTACACTATGGAGACTATCAGGGTAGACTGGTTACAGTACACTATGTGAACCTTCAGGGTTACAGCCTACAGTACACTATGGGGACTATCAGGGTAGATTGGTTACAGTACACTATGGGGACTATCAGGGTTACAGCCTACAGTACACTATGGGGACTATCAGGGTAGATTGGTTACAGTACACTATGGGGACTATCAGGGTTACAGCCTACAGTACACTATGGGGACTATCAGGGTTACAGTCTACAGTACACTATGGGGACTATCAGGGTAGATTGGTTACAGTACACTATGGGGACTATCAGGGTTACAGTCTACAGTACACTATGGGGACTTTCAGGGTTACAGTCTACAGTACACTATGGGGACTATCAGGGTAGATTGGTTACAGTACACTATGGGGACTATCAGGGTTACAGTCTACAGTACACTATGGGGACTATCAGGGTAGATTGGTTACAGTACACCATGGGGACTATCAGGGTTACAGTCTACAGTACACTATGGGGACTATCAGGGTAGATTGGTTACAGTACACCATGGGGACTATCAGGGTTACAGTCTACAGTACACTATGGGGACTATCAGGGTTACAGTCTACAGTACACTATGGGGACTATCAGGGTAGATTGGTTACAGTACTCTATGGGAACTATCAGGGTAGATTGGTTACAGCACACTATGTGAGAGTATACACCAAAGTGGTTGGAGCCCTCACAGTGGTCCAATCAAACAGTATGACTTACCATCACAGAACTAGGATGTGAGCGGGTAGTGAACATCTTGGAGGGAAGGTGGAGAGTCGTGGTGGTTATTATTAGTAAACATGCACGTGTGTTTCTAGTGAGGCAGAAACCGACTGACATTTGACAGCCAAATGGCTAGAACCTAACAAGCTTCCCTACCAAATTGATAAGCAGATGGCATTCGTAAAACACAGGCATTTAAACAGGAGTGCGCTTTGCATGAGCAAATAAGACTTGCAAATATGAACGTGATGCCATTCAATCTGTGCAGCACAGGCACACTGCCTTTACTGGCAGAGTCCAAACATGACCTAAGGCCCAGGAAAGATAAGGGCTGATATTAAGGTGTGATCAGTGTTGCAGTGGGTTTTGTTTCACATACTGTAAAGCTTGTGATTTTAGGAGGTGCTTTAACTTTTCCATTACAGCACGAGCCTCCACTTTCAGAATGACATAGCCTTTCTCTCTGCCGCCGCATTCAATATCAACGGCAAGTTCAGTTCCAAACACAACTCTTAAGACCCTGAGGGAAGTGCTAAGGTGTGGGCTGGGGTGCATTTTCTGCCTTACCCACGTTTTCAGTCTGTAGAGCCTGGTGTTTCTATAGCATGTTAAAGACATTCAAAAGAGGCTTTGGAATAACAAGTGGCATTTGTTCGATTTATAGCTGCATGACCTGTGGGTGGCCTTGAGCTATTGTTGAATGTGGACCTATGTATTCATGTACCTATAGTACACATAGATACACATGTATTTACCTTCCAATAGTACACATAGATACACATGTATTTAAGTACCTAGAGTACACATAGATCCACATGTATTTATATTTCTATAGTACACATAGATCCACATGTATTTAAGGTTCTATAGTACAAATAGATGCACTTGTATTTACATTCCTACAGTACACATAGATCCATGTGTATTTACCTTCCTATAGTACACATAGAAGCACTTGTATTTACATTCCTATAGTACACATAGATCCATGTGTATTTACCCTCCTATTGTACACATAGAAGCACTTGTATTGACATTCCTATAGTACACATATATCCATATGTATTTAGGTTCCTATAGTACACATAGATCCATGTGTATTTACATTCCTATAGTACACATATATCCATGTGTATTTACATTCCTATAGTACACATAGATCCATATGTATTTAGGTTCCTATAGTACACATAGATCCATGTGTATTTACATTCCTATAGTACACATATATCCATGTGTATTTATTTCCCTATAGTACACGTTGACCCATGTGTATTTACTATAGTACACAAACTGTAGATCCAAATGTATTTAGGTTCCCATAATACATCCACATATATTTATTTTCCAATAGTACACATAGATGCACATGTATTTACGTTTCTATAGTACACATAGATCCAAATGTACTTATTTTCCTATAGTACACATAGATCCATGTGTATTTATTTTCCTAGAGTACACAGATCCACACAAGTGGACCCCTCTTTGTCTCTCCAGCTCCATTCTATAGGTTGTCATTCACATTCTTTCCTTGTTGCCGGTGGTGACTATCGCCGTGGTTCATTTCAACCCCTCACACCCCTCCCAACTGACTGGTCTGTGACATCACTGTAACCGGGGGCGACAGGCCCCATTCAGAGGTCGCCGGGGCTTCTGGGGCAACGTGGGGGTTTAGAACAACAAACAGTGAATCACTACACAACGCATAGAGAGGGAGAGATCACACAACAGCCCATCACTACACAACACACACATACATAGAGATAGAGAGATATCACTACACAACACAGATATAGAGAGAAATCACACCACTGGTTTCATTCATGCTTTG
This sequence comes from Galaxias olidus, assembly GCA_026901105.3. Classification (NCBI taxonomy): domain Eukaryota; kingdom Metazoa; phylum Chordata; class Actinopteri; order Galaxiiformes; family Galaxiidae; genus Galaxias; species Galaxias olidus. Next base: position 30,409 of record JAPMUY010002505.1, on the reverse strand, counting down.
CTCTATCTGACCTATAGATGGGTTGAAATGGTTGAAGGATTCCGTTTGGGCTTTCATATATTCAACTTACCAAGAAAACATTTTCCTATATTGTTTAAAAATGTGAACAGATTAGGGCTGAAACATAGTCTGATTGGATAGCAAGAAGACGGCCACACCCAGAGTAGAAAATAAAAAACGACAGTCTCAGGTCAAATGAAGCAGCTCATTGAAACAGCATCTCTAAAGGAAATTCTACAGAAACTCAAAAGCTCTTCCTCGGCACAAAAAAAGGAGGAATTGCTCATATCCTGAACTTGACCTCTGCTCATCTTTCCCATCGAAGAATAATTTGCATCCACTCTGATCTGAGTGATGTTCAAAACTGCTATAAAAAAAACATCATGAGGCTCCAGAACATTCATCTTCTATAACTTGCGCTAACTCCAATTAAAGAAAAAAATATATTTTGAGTTAATATAATTTATTAAAAAGAACAGATAGATGTTTGTAAGATTATACTGCAGCAATCTTATTAAAACACCATCTTCCCTCGCTGTGAACGGCTTCATGCAGAAGAAAAGCCTGCAAGCTGCTGAAGACATTAAAGGGATTTACCTAGCCCTAACTCCACCCCTCTGGGGGGACAGACACACACCACTGGAAACCTAAGTCACAACGAACCAAAGTAGCTGTGGACATCTAGGACCTGACATGCATTGATTGGAAAAGAGGCAGAAATTAAAAATGAACTATAGAGTAAGGCAATTAAAGGTAATAAGAGAAAAGAGACAGAGAGGGAGAGAGAGGGGAGGTGAAGAGAAAGCCAGGCAATAGAACCAGAGCAAGAGACAGCGCCACAGTTTCCCTGTCAGAAATACAAACACTGTCTTTCAGAGCGAGTCAAAGTTAAACAGTCCAAAGGGAGTCGTTTGAAGGTCACCAGAGGAGCACACAGGGAAAACGGTTCCCCAACGAGCCGGAGGAGCACATAGGAGCTACACACAGGAGGAGTAGACAGGAGGAGCAGAGCAGGAGGAGCAGGAGCAGACAGGAGGAGCAGACAGGAGGAGCAGACAGGAGGAGCAGACAGGAGGAGCAGACAGGAGGAGCAGACAGGAGGAGCAGACAGGAGGAGCAGACAGGAGGAGCAGAGCAGGAGGAGCAGAGCAGGAGGAGCAGAGCAGGAGGAGCAGCCAGGAGGAGCAGGAGCAGACAGGAGGAGCAGAGCAGGAGGAGCAGAAATTCTCCCATTGGGCTCCAGCTGATGAGGCTGTGAAATCATAAGGCTTTCTAATCTGCAGTCACAACAACGAGTCAGGCCTTCTGCAGCTAAAGGGCTAGGCTTATAGACTACAGTCAGGCCTTCTGCAGCTAAAGGGCTAGGCTTATAGACTACAGTCAGGCCTTCTGCAGCTAAAGGGCTAGGCTTATAGACTACAGTCAGGCCTTCTGCAGCTAAAGGGCTAGGCTTATAGACTACAGTCAGGCCTTCTGCAGCTAAAGGGCTAGGCTTATAGACTACAGTCAGGCCTTCTGCAGCTAAAGGACTAGACTAATAGACTACAGTCAGGGCTTCTGCAGCTAAAGGGCTAGGCTTATAGACTACAGTCAGGCCTTCTGCAGCTAAAGGGCTAGGCTTATAGACTACAGTCAGGCCTTCTGCAGCTAAAGGGCTAGGCTCATAGGCTGCTGTTGTTATTGGTGACGTTTTGGAGAACGTATTAGCTTGGTATTAATGACTGTGTAACAACACACAATCAACACACAATCAAAGATTGTCACCACCATCAAAAAACATGCTGCATCCTCCTACCAGTGCCCTGACCAGTCACTGCCAATTCAACTGGAGTCGGTCTGTGCGACCTATGCGTGTGAGCAAGTCTGACGTAATATATTGGGTGAGCAAGCTTTGAGTATCTAGAAAAGCGCTAAAAACTAAATAAAATTAATTATTATTATTATTATTATTAAAGAAGAACGGTAATAATTAATAGGTTAATGACCACAGATGTTTCGTAATACTAATTCAGAAGTAATTTCCAAATAGTTCCACGACTCCATTCAATGTAGCAACTTCCTCAAGCTTTTCTACTACAATAGACAACTGCAGCTTCACCACAGTACCCTTTGAAAAGGAAGTCAGCCACCTGCCTGAGAACAGACCATCTCAGTGTTCTGCCCATAAGAATTAAAGCCTCACACAGTTGTTCTTTTGTTATAAGAGTCCAGTAAGCAGTGGTCTTAATGAATACAATGACACGCCTGTAGAACTTAACAAGGACACACTGTCTTACATAAAACAGAGTGAATAAGGACTGTTGCAAAACAGTAGAGGTGGCCATAATGAATAGCATGCTATTATGAAGGGCATATTTCTTCATGGTAATGTTGAGGGCTCAAGAAAAGTCTAAGACTTCAATATACACATTTCTGGGTCACATTTCTCCTTAGTGTTTTATTTAATGAACTGTATGCTACAAGAGGTTTTGACATCAGGAGGTAAACTATCCCAGTAAAACTGACACCCTTAAATAGATATATATGTAAATAAGCAAGTAGTCGATTGTCATGCTTGATTGAACAAGACCGGAAATACATAATCATTTCATAGCGAGTTATTCTGACATGTGGAGCCCACCTGATGACGATGCACTGGTTCTGAGGTCCGGTGGCCAGTCGTCCCAGCATGCACTGGTAGGCCCGGTCCGCCACGGCAAATATGTGAGGGGGCATCAAGCTTTTCTCGTGGCATTTATATCTTTCCGACACCTGACAGGACAGAAATAAATAACGTATCACAACCAGAAGGTAAATGTAGTTTCTATTGGAGACTAGTATCTGTGTGACATGGATTAATCAACATTGTTTTCAAAATACACATAAGTATGGATTTCAATTTTGGATATGGACATATTCATTGAATATGGAAACAAAACATCTACAATAAAACACTAAAATCTAATATAATATAATAATATAAGTCTTTACTTTCATCATTACAGTTCATTAGGGTTCAAACACTCCAGATGTGCAGTAGGTGAAGTATGACCGTCTATACATTTGAGGCTATTTTTTTCAAGCAAATAGAAGACATTGCAATTTAGGAAGAAAATACATTGTATTACAACACAAGAGTTTCTAGTGAATAAGTGTTGGTATTACAGAGCTAACCTTCCTTATTAGCAGGTTCATACCAGTCATTTAACAAGGCAAGTAGTGAGCTGAAACTTTCAGGTGAACAAATCCATTGTTTGTCTTGTGGGACTTACTTCTTTTTCATAGAGAGGCAGGTATTTAAACGGATTTACAGCAACCAATATATCCCCAATGTAAGTCTGGAAGAGAGAAAGGAAAATACAAATAGGTTGGTTAACAGCAACGGCAAGGTTAGTGGCCAACCATGTAATACTAATACAATACAAATACAGTCACATCAGGGGGGGCATGTTGGGTTACATTTACATATTCGTCATTCAGAAGATGCTATTATCCAAAGCGACTTTCAATTAACCCCCCCCCACCACCAGGAAAAAAAACAATTTGGGTTAAGTGCCTTGCTCAAGAGCACACTAGTGGTGGTGTACCCAAGTGGCATTGTAGTCATGACTCTTTGGTCACCGTAACAGTCCTACCCACTAGGCCACCACTCTCCCATAAGGGTTCATAATCACAAAGAATCCTCCCTTGAAAAAACATTAGCTGTCAAACCTGTTTTAGGTAGAGCAGCCTTCGAGTACAGAACTGTTTTAAGTGCCAAGCCTTGGATTTTTAGATCAGCATACATGTACGTTTATTAATGTTTATCTATATTATAGTAGCCTACAATAATATGTATAATTTAATAGGACTTACAACAAACAAAACCTCTTAGAACCACATAATAAACTGGCCAAATGCAACAATGTATTGCACATCGATTAAAAATGTCACCCAGAATGATTGTTTCGTTTATTTCAGGATGAAAACAACTTTAGCGGTATTGTCATACTAGATACAACTCTAGATTAGTCATGTAGGTTTAAAAGCAGGTAAAATAGAGACCTAAGTTTTTTTGGATTCCTATGCTGTAAATAATTAACATCCACTGACAAATTGCACTAGCATAAGTGTAAATTCAGTCATCTAGTCTTGTGACAAGGCTTGACTTTGTAATAGGTTACAATTTGAACTGTCACACAGAATCAGACAGCATTGCACAAGAATAACAGTCAAATTTTCTTAAAATAGATAGATCCGAAACTACCCAGCGATCTACTTGAAACATGACGACGCTTAGTCTTCACTTCACTTACATAGATGTAATCTTGTCTGAAACGTTGACTCAAGGACTCCAACAAACTTTTCTCATCTAAATCCGACAAACTAGCCAAATCTTCGTGGAGGGACTCCTCCATTTGGATAAAATATAAAAAATCTAAATAGATAGAAAATAATCCAACGCAATGTGAGCCTGCACGTTAACGCAACGTTTTGATTCTTCGTAGTCCCCGTGTGGAGAATGACTACCGCTGTCCTCAGTTTGATGTGTGTGCTCTGCAGTTCCCTGGAGACTATTAGCGTTAAAAGGCTCCCTTTCCCCTCCCCTTTTCTTACAGACAAATTTAACCCAATCCTGTCCACGTTGGGATAAAGGAAAAGGTGACGATGATGATGATGATGATAAAGACAGTTATGATATGTTATTGAAAACTAAGATATTAATTATTAGGAGGAGCAGTATAAGTAATGTGTGTTAAAATTTAAACAATCTTTATTTGATAGTCAACATGATAAAACGCCCCTTCAAGCCAAACCCGATGTTGTTTTTCTGCTTGGTGTAATAATCACGTGGGGAGGCACTGTAGTCACAATAACCAAACCTGGTTTTACATCAAAAATGTCATCCTTATATTTAAAAAGTTAAGTTTCAAACTGTATTATATATGTTTACTTTTTGCTTATACTGAGTAAATTCGAATTAAATGAGACTACTTACTGACTGTAGACTAAAACAAGGTTTTAACTTTATGGAATGTCCTTTTTCTTCTATATCAACTGTTCAAATGATGGCAATATCTTGTATGCATGTGTTCTGATTCTTTACATAGGTTGGATTCTGTTTATCATAGTGCTGAGGTTCATCACAAATTCAAACTCTCTCACTCTTCATTGTATGCTCTTTATGAGAGTGGGTTGGGCTTCTTCATCAACACGTAGACTCACTGATATTAGTTAATTTACAATGCCTTATTAAATCAGCTTCCATCCTTCAGGAACTCTCACACTAGTCTACAAAGTCATGCTGGCTATTGCCTGAGATCATATGATGCTATCACACTAGTCTACAAAGTCATGCTGGCTATTGCCTGAGGTATCACACAAGTCTACAAAGTCATGCTGGCTATTGCCTGAGATCAAATGATGCTATCACACTAGTCTACAAAGTCATGCTGGCTATTGCCTGAGATATCACATTAGTCTACAAAGTCATGCTGGCTATTGCCTGAGATCATATGAAGTAATCACATTAGTCTACAAAGTCATGCTGGCTATTGCCTGAGATCATATGATTCCATCCTATCCTAAGCTATGTAGACGCTATGACATATCTAATAATATCTTAGTTCAACAAATGAGTCGTGATGTCTTTAAAAAAACATTTATTTTATAAAAGTGGCATGAATAAGAATCAAATAGTTATGTAACTACAAGTGCAAAGAGTGAAATGTATCTTTTAACATCAAGCCAATGATATTACACAAGCAATAGAAGAAAACTTTAGTGTATGAAGATCAACCTTAATTAAACACCACAAATATTAGTGTATATGTAATTATATGTATATTTTGTCTTTTTACAGGGTTGCAAAACCATGCATTACCAAGAACAGTTAAATAACAGTACAATAAATCATGTGAATTTGTACCTAGATGATGAACAGCAATCCTGCCAGGCAAGTGAGTGGCCTATCAAAAAGTTCACACTGTTCTGGTTATACACAATACCAAACAATATTATACATTTTGACTTGGTGCACTAATAAAAGCAATAACATAATACAATCATTCCTTTAACAAGTTTATTGAATTTTTTGGGGGAAAAACTGTACAAAATGATTCACAAAAAAAGTTGTGAGGTGATAGAAAACTGCTCAGTACTTCGTCTGCGTTGGTGCTAAGTACTTCTTCTGCGTTGGTGCTGAGTACTTCTTCTGCGTTGGTGCTCAGTACTTCTTCTGTCGTTCTTCTAGTTCATCTCCATATCTGAAGTCGCTCTTTGTTTCCTTAAGAAATACAAATAAGCAGAGGAACACTGTTAATATTGGAATGAGAAGCACTGCATTCATCACCAAGGGCCAAACTTCACTAAGGACAAGTAGAACTGGGGAATCCTAAGGTAATACAATGATGAGAATCTATATTATCTATTTCTATACCATCAGTAGACTAGACCTATTTATTGGTGCCAGCGTGAGCGCAGACCTTTCTATTCCACCTGACTGAGCCCCTTCAGTTTAAAAGTGTTTGTTTACTTTGCTGCAGCCTTGCCTTACCGTTGTTTGACGAAGTAGACTATAGCAGCGATTACAGCCAGTGTGAAAATGATTCCACCAATGATGGCCACCACCAATCCTAAAATGGAGGGAGTATGAAACACAGACACTTAGGTTGCCTACTCTGTACCTGAAGACGTTTTATTTATTGGTCTTTTTTTTCTTCCTTGTATGTTTCTGCTTGCCTTGAATTGAATTGCCTTTGTGCATGAAAAGTTCTATAGGCTACAAACACATTTTATTTTTATTGATTTGATGAAAAACTTGCTCTGCCAAAATCCACGGGTCTACATGTAATTCTCAGACATCCCATACAAATCTCATGTCAATGGTCAAACTAAATTAATAAAGAGAAACAACTGCAAAATACGGAAAACTGTAAGGCCCAAACCTTCACTGTAGTAGTTTAGTCAGTTCAGTTGCTTGACGGTGTACAATATAACTCATTAAGCGGTTAATTAATCAATGTACCTGCACTTGTAGTGTTTTCATCTGGATTGGGTGCTGCTTTCTGCCCTGGTCCACCAAGCCTGCCTGCTTTGGCTGCAGCAAAAGAGAGAACAATTAATCATGGTGATGGGGGGACCTCTAGTGGCCAACAAGCCTTAGACGCATAAGTGTTGACTTGTTGGACTAGTATGTGAAGGTACAAAATGAAACAAATAAAAATAAAAAAGCCATAATGAACAAATAGTTCTGATTTGTAGGTCCTTGTTCTGCTGATACTATTAAAAGTATGACTTGCAATATGAACTAATCATCATTTTATTTGTTTAAATTACGTAAAGATTCCACGCTAAAATTCATATTTCAATTATTGTTATTTTCTAAAATTAAAAGTATTTAACATCATGTTCTGTCTTTACAAGATTCATATATAACTATTGTACATTTTTTACATGAAAGGGAGATCATTCCAAAACATCAAAAAGACATGGCCTACCCATGCAAGTCTGCTGGCATTCCTCCCTGCTCTCAAAGCGGTTGCCATTTCCCTGACATCCTCCATAGTGGAAGACACGACAGTTGCTCTCCTCGCGATTGTAGTAGTACATCAACACCATAGCCATGCAGCTGCCATGATCTACTGGCATGTCACACACTGCCTCTGAGAGAGAGAAAGAGGGAGAGAGAGAAATATGGAAAAAGAAAAAGAAAGAAAGAGAGAAAAAGGCATTAGGGGGGCGTTTGTTTTGGTATTACCTTAGTTCTTTATTCATGGCTTTATGCATGTCTCATTTAGGTTCAAACTGATTTAAATCTACTCAAAACAGACCTAATGGCATACTATTGACTGTAAACCAAAACTATATATATATATATATATATATATATATATATATATATATATATATATATACACACAGTACCAGTCAATACACTTTCCCATTAACTTGAACTTTTTGGTACTGTATATACTGTATACACAAATGTGCCCAATCTCTCTCTTTCTCTCCCTCACACACACACAGTGAAATACATTGTATTGTAAAATAACAAAATGGCCGACAGAACAGAAGCCAGTCCCGTACCTGCAGCTGGATAGAGCAGGTTAAACCTGGAGGAGCACGCCTGCATACATTCCCTGTCTGACTTGAAACGGTTCTCGTTCCCCTGCTGTCCATTGTAGAAGAAAGGCCGGCACATATCCAGCGGTGTGTCATAGAAAAACTGTAAGGTGCGATTGTCTCCGGTTCCCTGGTCCATGGGAGTGCTGCATGGAGAGCCTGAGAGGGAGAAGATGGACGCCTGTCACTCCAGTTACATACCCTTCACTTCCCTGTCAGGGTTGACTGACAATAAAGGAGTAATTATAATTACAAGCATTATTTTAAAAGAGCCAGGATTGCAGAGGTGTGCCTCTTTCAGTCTTAGGCCCAGAGACATTTGATGGTTTTGTGGGAAAAGCAGTTGACAAGGGACAGGTTATTTTCAAACCAGTGGGATGACTCTCCAAATGAGTCTTTAATGGTCCACTTCAAAGGACTGCTGTCTATCCTCTGACTCTAGGATAATTCCTACAACGTGCAGCAATGCCCTAAACGTAGACTAAATGAATATCCAAGGCAAATAAAATGTTAAATAAACGCTACTCACTTGCACCCCAGGCCAGGGAAAGAACAGTTCCAATAGAAAACAATCGAAACAGCATTTTTGCCACCATTTTGATGTTGACTTGTAGAAGACCTTCCAATGCGGTGTCTGTATCTTTTAAATCTTGTTCTTAACTCTTTGACTACTTGCACGTTTCGTTGTTCTTTGGACCCCTTATCAGGAGGCCATGGGTTTTTATGACCAAGGAGTGTCTCTCACCGCGTTGTAGCCTCTGACAGGTCATGGTTTCTGTAATAAAATATGGAAATTAGTCATTCAGATTCTCATGACAACCCTGACTATGAAACAAAAAAAGAATCAAACACGCACTCACACACACACTACAAAAACACACAAATATCCTAATGTATCTATAAATACTATTATATTTGAATATTTGATAATTATGTATTATCTGTATCATCCACAATGTGCTTCATTTTAGAAGTGGTAAGAGTAACTAGTAGGACCTTTTGACACACATTAAGAGACAACCAGGTGATAGCCCCAGTACACCGCCTCACACTGCTTTGAGACACACTTCCTGTACAAAACATCCCACTGGGGTTAAAGGTTAAAGTGATAGTTCATCCATCGATCTTTTGATATGTTTTTCATCAGATACCAACGTTGTATTTTAAACATTGTATCATCATTTATCATTTTGCAATCAAACAGCAGAATGTCAACCGAGTTGAGAAAATTACTCTATTGCGTCATTGGGGGTCCTTCCTGACTTTTTAAAAACTATTGCCCTTTTCACCCAAGGGGAGAGCGTTTGCTGGTTCTAAGTTTGACTCGTGCAATGATCTATGGGCGTTATGGAGTACAATGAATTAACCATTTAAATGCTGGTGGTGGGAAAAATATGTGTATATCACCTACATTGATCCTATGACCCAAACTTGTTCAATACACTTACTTAATTTAGCATAAACAACAACAGATATTGTTTAATAAAGTATCCCTTTAAGTCTTGGCTACAACTAAAGAAATACAACAGATATTGTTTAATAAAGTATCCCTTTAAGCCTTGGCTACAACTAAAGACATCCGCGAGTCCTTCATTCTACTCAGCGTTTCTAAACCAGCCATGTGACGTCAGCAAAGTGACTCATGCTTTATTGTTATTGCCGAAATAAAAACTGGTGCTCACTTCCTGCTGAGAGAAACACTCTGAGTTTTATGATGCTCCTAAGTATTGATTGACCTCAGTCCAAATAAAATATTACAGTTATATTTTAAGAAAAAAGCTGGCTCAAATTAACTATCAATATGTAGGTCCTTTAGTGACGCAGAACTTTGAGAATGTTTCTCTAGACGCAAATGTATGTCATGTGCAAAGGCCATACAGTATAACTGACCATACAGTATAACTGACCATACAGCCTGAATAACTGACCATACACTGACCATACAGCCTGTATAACTGACCATACAGTATAACTGACCATACACTGACCATACAGTATAACTGACCATACAGCATAACTGACCATACAGCCTGAATAACTGACCATACACTGACCATACAGCCTGTATAACTGACCATACAGTATAACTGACCATACACTGACCATACAGTATAACTGACCATACAGCATAACTGACCATATAGTATAACTGACCATACAGTATAACTGACCATACAGCATAACTGACCATATAGTATAACTGACCATACAGTATAACTGACCATAGAGTATAACTGACCATACAGTATAACTGACCATACACTGACCATACAGTATAACTGACCATACAGCATAACTGACCATATAGTATAACTGACCATACAGTATAACTGACCATACAGTATAACTGACCATACAGTGACCATACAGTATAACTGACCATACAGTATAACTGACCACACAGCATAACTGACCATACAGTATAACTGACCATACATTGTAACTGACCATACAGTGTAACTGACCATACAGTGACCATACAGTATAACTGACCATACAGTATAACTGACCATACAGCCTGTATAATTGACCATACACTGACCATACAGTAAAACTGACCATACAGTATAACTGACCATACAGCCTGTATAACTGACCATACACTGACCATACAGTATAACTGACCATACACTGACCATACAGCCTGATTAACTGACCATACAGTTTAACTGACCATACAGCCTGTATAACTGACCATACAGTATAACTGACCATACAGCCTGTATAACTGACCATACAGTATAACTGACCATACAGCCTGTATAACTGACCATACAGTATAACTGACCATTAAGCCTGGATAACTGACAATACAGCCTGTATAACTGACCAAACAGTACCTGACCATACAGCCAGTATATGACATTTAATAGCTTTTTCAAATAGATTTTTTGATTATGGTTTATTGAGGTAATTGCGAAGCCTGGTTGTTCAATACATTTATTTCAAATTGCACTTGTTTTCTGTTGTTGGGTTATTTGTAGGCTAATCTATACAGTCTGTGCAGCGCGGAATGGTAGGCTAACCTTCCCCTACCAGACCAGTAGGCTAACCTTCACCACCAGACCAGTAGGCTAACCTTCCCCTACCAGACCAGTAGGCTAACCTTCACCCACCAGACCAGTAGGCTAACCTTCACCCACCAGACCAGTAGGCTAACCTTCACCACCAGACCAGTAGGCTAACCTTCCCCTACCAGACCAGTAGGCTAACCTTCACCTACCAGACCAGTAGGCTAACCTTCACCCACCAGACCAGTAGGCTAACCTTCACCCACCAGACCAGTAGGCTAACCTTTACCCACCAGACCAGTAGGCTAACCATCACCCACCAGACCAGTAGGCTAACCTTCACCTACCAGACCAGTAGGCTAACCATCACCCACCAGACCAGTAGGCTAACCATCACCCACCAGACCAGTAGGCTAACCTTTACCCACCAGACCAGTAGGCTAACCTTTACCCACCAGACCAGTAGGCTAACCTTCCCCTACCAGACCAGTAGGCTAACCATCACCCACCAGACCAGTAGGCTAACCATCACCTACCAGACCAGTAGGCTAACCTTCATCTACCAGACCAGTAGGCTAACCATCACCCACCAGACCAGTAGGCTAACCTTCCCCTACCAGACCAGTAGGCTAACCATCACCCACCAGACCAGTAGGCTAACCATCACCTACCAGACCAGTAGGCTAACCTTCACCCACCAGACCAGTAGGCTAACCTTCCCCTACCAGACCAGTAGGCTAACCTTCACTCACCAGACCAGTAGGCTAACCTTCACCACCAGACCAGTAGGCTAACCCTCACCTACCAGACCAGTAGGCTAACCTTTACCCACCAGACCAGTAGGCTAACCTTCACTCACCAGACCAGTAGGCTAACCTTCACTCACCAGACCAGCAGACTAACCTTCACTCACCAGACCAGTAGGCTAACCTTCACCCTTCACCCACTAGACCAGTAGGCTAACCTTCACCTACCAGACCAGTAGGCTAACCTTCACAAACCAGACCAGTAGGCTAACCTTTACCCACCAGACCAGTAGGCTAACCTTTACCCACCAGACCAGTAGGCTAACCTCACCTACCAGTACCGCATTTTTGCTAGGGTGTTCCTTTCAGAACCTATTCTCACCTTACATTTTTTTTTTTTTTGCAAGTGCTCGAATACTCGATAATAATTTAATGCCAGTACTCGAACATTGAAATTACATTAAAATGCCCACCCCTACTAGCTAGATACACTGATCTTGAAACATGCTGCCACTTAAAAGTCAACAAAACAAAGATTCAAACTTCTTCAGCTTCAATTAATTCAGGAACGTATATTCATTCATTAATGTTTTTTTATTTGTGTTTTATTTGAATATAAAGCTGTAGGAAGGTGTGTGTCCTTACTTCCCTTCATGCCATAAGACATTGGAGAATCACATGGTGAGATCTACAAGAGGTAGGGAATAATTAAAACAGAGAATAGGAGATGTTTGTAGAAGTGCGCACAGTAAAAACATACAAATTAATCTGTAGATCTCTCACATACAGTAGATCGGGTTGCATAGATTCAGTCTTTTAGCATTTCATTTCGCTAATACTGTGGCGGCCACATTTATATGAAACGTTTTTGAGCAAGTGTTAATATCTCTACGAACATTATATAAGATATTTTAAACCAGGATGCATGATACAGTTGCTCCCTTAACACAACGTAAAGTGTTTAAGCTCATTACAGGCCTGGCATTTGGGCTGTGGGGCCAAAAGGGTTGCAAGTAACAGTAGAAGCACAACTGTGGTGGAGACGGTAACGTATAGTACTGTGGGCTACCTGCGCATTCACAAACACCGCCAAAACAAAGGAAACTGTTACTCATTCAGACACACAGCATCTTACTTTAACTGTTATTTAGTATATGCCTTAGTTGTCATCCCCTGACATTATGTGTTTGTTTGTTGTGCAATTCCAGTTCGCTGCCACTTTCTTGGCCAAGTCTCAATGAAAATTGGTCTCAACTTCAGAGTAACGCCTGATTAATATCAGTTAAATATGTAAAAAATATTCCCCAGTTAATATCAATTTAACATAAACTTGTTCGCTTACTCGCTTGAGGTAAAGTATAATGAAAGAACCAGTAAGCTCTTAGATGTATTGAAAAAAAAGCTACTACTGTCGATTGTTCTAAAACTACTCTTCCCAGCATACCAAGGCCTACAGTCCCCAGACAGCACTGGCAGTAGACATGCCCTAGCATACCACGGTTTTAGACACTACAAGTCAACAGAGTAAAAATTCGCAGGGGTCATATGACACATTGGCTGTATCCGAATTCTTCAATAAAGTACGTCCTAATGACTTTCACTATGTACTTATTCTTAACCCCGAGGGAAAACGTTATGGGGTTAAGGAAAGACATGAAAGATAACTCATAAGGATTCAGGAAAAGACAATCGCGTTGCTAAAGGAATCCGACTGCACTTACACTTGGATACGTGATCATGCGACCGTGGTTTTCGTGGATCGTTCGTGTAGAAACTACAATGTCCCGTAGATTATTGTAGCCTACAAAAAGCGCATTTAACTACTTCGCCGGTGCGTTGTCACCGTGTTGTTTCGTAGCCTATATAAACGTGCGGGCAAGGCGGATAGGCCTAAATATACTAGCCAATTTTATTACCAAGGTTGGAATTTAAATTAAAAAGGGAATATAGGCTACCTGTCACAAAAGTGAAACGAAATATGTCACATTGAGAATGGTTGCTCACGTCTTCATCACCCTGTCAACTCATATTGATCGCCACGCATAATATGATCGTATGAAGCCTAATCGTCAAATGTATGCAACTTATGCATTTATGTTAGGCATACAAATCTGCTACTATAGTTACATATTATGATTCTTAAGTTTGTTAACATGGGACATTTTAAAACATATAAGCATTAGCAAGATAGGGCATAACATAAGATGGAAAGTGTTTAATAAACAACTAGGCTATACGATCTGCATCCCTTGTCGGTCATGTCGATCAACGGCTGAATGGTGTCGCTTTAAATATTGCTGCCACAAGGAATTGTGGGGCGGCATTTGCTTCTTTCCTTTCGTAAAGGATGGTCCAGTCTATCCTATACTAAAGTACACAAGTTAGGAAGCATTGAAGCACCTTTCCTTAGCACTTAAGAGAATTCGACCAGTTCTTGTCATGGCTGTCACTTAGATATTTCCGGGTCATTTCACCCAGTTAGGAACCTTCCTAAGCAAAATAGAGAATTCGACCATAGGCATTGTCTTAACATTTGTTAACATTTGACTTGGTATTGTACTAATGTTTGTACTTGTAGGCATTAGCCTAGTTCAGACTAGGGTAAGAAAGTCTAGCACCAAACGTCCTATGTTAGATATCACGAGAAAAGTTGACTCTCATTAGCTGTCCCACAGTCCAGCCGTTTGAACTTTACCCCCAAGCTGAGTGGGTGGAGACTGAAATGAAAACAAAGATTGCAGTGCAACAGATGTCAGTGCATGGCTGAAGAAACACAAGCAAAACATGCTCACTGGATCATAGTTTGTAAGTAACATTTAATCATGCTCACTAGATCTTAGTTTATAAGTAACATTTAAACATGCTCACTAGATCTTAGTTTATAAGTAACATTTAAACATGCTCACTGGATCTTAGTTTATAAGTAACATTTAAACATGCTCACTAGATCTTAGTTTATAAGTAACATTTAAACATGCCCACTAGATCTTATTTTGTAAGTAACATTTAAACATGCTCACTGGATCTTAGTTTGTAAGTAACATTTAAACATGCTCACTAGAGCTTAGTTTATTCGTAACATTTAAACATGTTCACTAGATCTTAGTTTATAAGTAACATTTAAACATGCTCACTAGATCTCAGTTTATAAGTAACATTTAAACATGCCCACTGGATCTTAGTTTATAAGTAACATTTGATCATCTTTATTTAGCAGCGCAGTCATTGTGCAAACTTTGGACGATATTGATGAATTGTATTGTGGTGTTATAAAAATGAGTCCTTTATGTTGTCATTGTAGAATACTCAGCAGGGATGACAAAATAACAGCTATTGTTACATACTAATCTGCATTCTTTATATCCATGTGTTATTCTTTATTCAAATAATTTAAAAATAATAAATAGTAAGACAATTTGATCTTACCCAAAAAATAAATTTATATTTACAGAATAAAGATGTTAACGTAGCATCTGCAATTTCCTAGGTCATTTTCATCTAGTTCAGTTTGGTAAAATATTGTGTCTTGGAATTGTGTTGTTTTGTACTTTGTACTTCAAAACGGTTGCAGCAACAGGTTTGTCACTGAAAAGCTGGAGAAAGTTTAACTTGGCTCTACTTGCTGGACGGTTTTAACGCCAAGACAAGCCCATTTCAGGTGTGAGTTATTTACAAAGCCCATCTGTGCCATGGAGGAAGACAGCAATCTTTTTACAGAGGGCGAGGTTTACCAGCAGCTCTTTGAGTCTAGAACATATGTGGAGACTTACTATTCCTCTACTGCTGGCCACGAGGATGAGATCAACTTCCAACATTTCATCTTGCAGAATCTGAGTCGGACATTCTCTTCAGGTGAGACAGGGGATTTGACTAACTCGGGTGGAGGTGCAACCTACTCCAAAACACGTAAACATGTATCCTGTTAGTTATCCAAAACATGTAAACATGTATCCTGTTAGTTATCCAAAACATGTAAACATGTATCCTGTTAGTTATCCAAAACATGTAAACATGTATCCTGTTAGTTATACAAAACATGTAAACATGTATCCTGTTAGTTATCCAAAACATGTAAACATGTATCCTGTTAGTCATCCAAAACATGTAAACATGTATACTGTTAGTTATCCAAAACATGTAAACATGTATCCTGTTAGTCATCCAAAACATGTAAACATGTATCCTGTTAGCTATCTAAGACATGTAAACATGTATCCTGTTAGTTATCTGAAACATGTAAACATGTATCCTGTTAGTTATTCATTATGTTAACAGTGCAATGTGCAATGTCGTTCTCCTTCCTCAGGACATTACAGGGGTCAAAGGTTGATAGACATCGGCACTGGGCCCTCCATCCACAGTCTGATAAGTGCTTGTCAACATTTTGAGGAAATTTGTGTGTCAGATTTCGCTGATAGCAATCTAGAGGAAATTAAGATGTGGCTGAGCAATAAAGATGGCTGTTTCAACTGGAACCCAGTCATCCAGTTTGTGTGTGGTCTGGAGGGGAACAGCAGGTCAGTTTGGGAGTTTGAGTTAACACACTAATCATCATCAAAAGTACATTACACACATAAGCTGTTACATGGCTTTTATTAAGGATTAGGAAATAATTTCACATTAATTTAATGTAATGTATTTTTTGACATGAATACTTGAATGTAGTGTTCCTGTTGTGATCCAGGAGTCCCTCCCAGGTGGAGCAGCAGCTGAGGCAAAGAGTGAAGCAGGTCCTGCGGTGTGATGTGCGCCTGGAGAACCCCTTCCACCCTGTGAGTGTGGAGCCTGCAGACTGCATCACCACCAGCCTGTGTCTGGAAGCAGCCTGTAAGGACCTGGAGGCCTACCGTCGCTCCCTGCAGAGCGTCTCAGCCCTGCTGCGGCCCGGAGGGACCCTAGTGATGGTGGGGGTGTTGGGGGAGACCTTCTACCTGGTGGGGGGGAAAAGGTTTTCCTGCCTTCCTCTGACACGCAGCTACATCGAGGGACTTTTACTGGATCTGACTTTTTCCCTCAAAGAGTTTAATGTCCTTTATGCTCACAAGAAGGAGAGGAACAGCATGTATGACTTTCAGGCCATGTTTCAGCTGGTGGCTGTAAAGGATCAGCCAAACTAGGAATTGTGTTTTGGTGAATAATGATGTCATGAACCTTTGTCTTGACCTGAGAGTTTATACAGGAAAGTGGAAACATACCTAAAGGGATTATCTGGAAACGTATAAAAAAATAAAGCAGAGCCTGGTTGGATATAAATGGATACAACGTTGCAGGTTAAACTAAACACAATACTCTGTACAGTACTTTGTTTAACACGTTTTAGTGTGGGGGTCAGAGAGTCTAGAAGCCTAAATCTAACAGGTCTATGGGGTCGTGGGGTCAAATCGAACAGGTATTCAGTTCCACCTCGGGCTCCGTTGGTACTCTCACACACTGTGGGTCATGGGGTCGTGGGGTCGTGGTGCTCTGTTGTGTGTGTTCCTGTGTGTGTGTGTGCGTGTGTTGCTGTGTGTGTTCCAGTTTGTGTGTGTGTGTGTTGCTGTGTGTGTTCCAGTTTGTGTGTGTGTGTGTGTGTGTGTGTGTGTGTGTGTGTGTGTGTGTGTGTTGCTATGTGTCTGTTCCTGTGTGTGCGTGTGTGTTGGATTTGTTTTCTTTCAAAGCACTAGATCCCTATGTGTGTGAGCAAGACGTAATATGTTGGGTGAGCAAGTCTGGCGCAAATTGGCTGCCGTGGTATCACTCAGACTGAGTGTTGTGTTTGATAGCTGTTGGTCCATTCGTTGTTCGTTCTGTGGTATTAATTGGCGACCAAATTGTGTAAAGCGCTTTGAGTGTCTAGAAAAGCACTAAAAACGAAATAAAATGAATTATTATTATTATTATTGGATAAACAGTTGTTTAACTAAACACTTGTTATTAAGGCTGCATTAAGGCGCCACATCTCCACAGCGCTATAGGTACGTTTCAGGTTCAAAGTACATATTATCAGAATGAGTTTTGCAAGTATCATTTGTCCTTAGCACCAGACACACACACTTAAAAATACTTTACAGGCCTGATCAAATACATGCAG